>JAKCWW010002506.1:7908-28738 GCA_026260175.1 Reticulitermes lucifugus
CCCCAGGGCCGGTCTGAACGTATGCGAAAAATCTCGCCCCCACCGGGATTCGATCCCCGGACCATCCAGCCCGTAGCGTAGTCGCTATACCGACTACACTATCCCGGCCCCAACTACCAATCTACACTGTGTTAACATCCCAGAAGAGTGAAAATCTCATTTACACCGTGGCAGAAGCCTGAAATCACGCACAACTACATAGTTGTTTGAAAGTGATCTTATTAAACAGTCAGTTATAAAGACACAGCATGCTGTCCTTCATTAACAAAGCATTTATTTAACTCTGTCAGTAACAAAATTTATTCAACTCTGTTGCTCACAGAATTTATGCCTCTATGCAGTGTGTAATATATGAACTGTTTATCAGCTATGAATAAACAAACATAAAGACTGCTGTGGAACATAAAACCTGCAAACAACATGGAATGTTAGAATTAGGACTAGAATTCAGATACCGTAAAATTATTGACTGCATTTATTCGCATGCTACAGCCTTTAAAAATGTATCCTGCTGTATAACGCCAGAAACAGACGTACTTAGCATAACAGATCAAGTGCATTTCGTCTTCCTTATTTAAAGTCTGCTGTGGTGACAGGAAGGGAAATTACTGCATAAATGTACACACACAAACATTGACACTACACAAGAAGTGAATAAACCAAAGCCAACTGGTTCTGTTAGCCCAGTATTTCTCACTGCAGGCTGACAAATCTACAATCTTAGCGAGCAGTAACACCAACGTAACAGACGTCCACACATCATTTACATAAAACACACCTTAATGACTGAAGCACTGCATTCATGAAGCAGGTGTTTCCTAGATTTCTTAACCCTACAACTTTCTTCTCTCGTGATTTAGGACTTGAGTTCTTCAGTTTTCCAACACGCTGCCTTTTATACTTGTGATTTTCCATACTACTGCTATCCACAGAATGGGACCTAAACAAATATAAAACATCAGATTACTGAACTATCATGTATAGCCACCTTCATTCGACAGAATATGCAAATACTTACATAGACTGAGATCTGTGTTCTTCTGGGATATTACATGGCGGTGTCTAGTAATTGTTTAACGACGTTTCGGGATGGCCACGTAATATCCCAGAAGAGCGCAGAGCTCATCAACATCGCGGTGGAAGCCTGAAATCAAGGTTACTTACATAAACTGTCCTTAGCAATACAGTTTCAGTTTCTTGCGGATCCATGATGGACTACACAGAACTGGCGCGGGCTCTCTGTCATCCATTCTACCTGTCTCTTTATAATTTCATTTATCAGCACTTGTAACTCTTGCCAACATATAACGCATCTTAAATACGATGCATGATAAAATATTATTAACATACACATAGTTGAAGTATAAAAGCCGAATATATTGAAAAAATATTCTATGTACTATTATTATCTTAGGTGGAATGTAATTTTTCTTTTAATGTTGTTCATAATGGCTTTTAAATTCACATAGACTCCTATTAAAAGACAGCCAAAGGCCATGAGATAAGGGCTGCCAAACCATAAACCAACTTTCTGCCTTCACTTACTGTTAATTTCAGAATGTATGCACTTTTACGCCGATCCCAGTGGCCGTGCGGTCTAACGCGTGGGTCTGCGGCCGCTCGCTTACTGGGATGTAGCTGGCAATGCAGCTCTAAGATAAGGCCTGATTTAGATATTTCTGTGTCATGCTGTACTCGGATCAATAATACGTTTCAGTCCACAACACAAAACTTTACCAAGTATTACAATGATAATAAATACGTAAGTAAGAGCCGGTTGGATGTAAAAAGCGTTTAAAATTTTTTTTTACAAAAACATCTTTATTGCAACATGTTGGTACCTGCATTAAACCATTTCTCCACTTAGTCACCAAGTAAAGTAAGGCATTTATCATATCGTGTGACCAGCTTTTGTATGCCTTTGTTGAGAACGGTAGCCACCGTGCTTTTCAGCCAGTCCTGCATGTCTTTTGTCTCTTGGTCACTGCTCAGACTCTGACTGGCAAAAAAGTTCACATAATTCAAAAATTTTAAATTGCCCTTTTCCCAAACTTTTGCATTCACTTTTTCTTTCTAATCATCCATGACCAAAGATGGGCACCCCCTTCATTCCTCGTCATGCACATTAGGCCTGCCTTCTTTGAACAACCGACACCATTTCCTCACATTCCCTTCGTTCACTGCACCCTCACCTTACACTTCAACACTCTGCCTGTGAATTTCAACCAGACAAACATTTTTATGTTTATAAATAGTACCACTGAACACACTATACAAGCTGTGGGTCTTTAAATTTTCATATTCATTTTCAATGACTACAGGAAATGGGAGGACAAATTATGACACCATACTACGCAATACACGTGTTTGCCTTGACACACAGCAGACGACCAACCTTCACAGGAAGTGCATGTGTCACCTGCGCGGCTGCTATGCGTGATTGGTTCTCACTTTCTGGATGCAACTCGTACAATACACATTTTGATACAGTCATATCATCAATAGATATGTAAGGTAACATGTCTGATCATCGTAGGACCATAGTGAAACATGTGGCACATATTTATTGTAAATGTAATACTTAATAAAGTTGTATCTTGGACTGAAACGTACAGCATGAAGTTCTGATATTCATAAAGTGCTGTCATATGTAATTCGATCAGGAGAAAAGTATGCGACTAGACTTACTGCTCACACTAGATTTTTAATACTGTAGTGAGATTGCGACACATCAGAAAGCCAGATGCCAAATGTGTTTTCATTTCCCTGCTAAGCTAAACACGATAACAATCTTGTCAGGATTAAAACCTGTTACCTTTTAAATACTCGCTAGTTACCAGAATGTGTAACTAAATTTACGATTGGTTGCAGAAGCTGCCATTTGACATAATACTGTGTATTACTGTTTAAGGAACAACAAATGAGGAATGTATCCTCCCTGCACAGAATAGGCATTCGAAGAACTCCCCAAACGTAACAGTGATATGTGACATTAATGCATGTCACATTAAAATTGACCATAACATATTCTTTACAAAATAACATTTACATGCAACCCACAGTCTTCACATGATGTTGACATTTTCTCTTACCATACCTCTTCCACAAATTATGACAATTTTATGACACACACAGTAACAATTTGCATGGTTACTTATTCACACACAAAATTACACAGTGAGCCGCATAATGCCTACGTACAATTAGCTGGACAAGTGTACACTGTATTCCCTTCCTAAAACCTCTCTTTATGTAGCGCTAATCTGGCACAAGGTCACGTCTGCATGCTGCAGTTTGGATTTCTAGTTAAATATTAACAATTCTGTTGCAACGTCATGATCATAAACTGATGATAAAACATGAAAATAACTAGTCATACCCTGAGAAACTAAAATCAGCAACTTTGCTGAAACCAAGATCATGTTCCTTACTTTGTGTGTGTGTGTGTGTGTGTGTTGGCACATAATACATACGGCACATGGCACAGCATAAACAAATGGCAAGATCTAGACATTTACACCAACTTCTTAATCTGTAATGTCAATTGTTAGGTCTCCACAGTCTATTCCAAGTCTCCCTACTGATCCAACCACCTTCCTTCAAGTCTACCAATATTTCTTCTTCCCTGCAGTCCATAGTGTATTGCTCTCGTACGCAGTATATTATACCCCAGCCTTTACAAATAGGACTGAAAACGCTGCTCAGTATCCTCTCCTACGTTAGCTACACCAGCTTCTATCTGTTTTATTGAGTGTATGTCTCTTTGACATATCTCAAGCAACTGACATGAAGAATCACACCTGCTGTGACTCCAGTTGTTTACATCGACCCATCATCAAATTATGACACACAAATCGTATCATACCAAGCAGGCATAACTGGTAGATTTATTTCTGAGAGTTCACAGAATATACATGCTCATTAATTTCTTGAGAGGCTACTGAATTTCATCAGTGTATGCAATCAGTAAGCACTTTTTTACTTCCATGAGATGCTACAACACAATCTCATTAATTGGATGTGGTCACTCAACAGACCGGAGCTAAGCAAAAGACACACAAAAACCAAAAGAAGTGACAGTCTGGACAACTAGGCAATGTTATGAGCAAAGTCAAAGTAAAACAAATTACAAACAAGGAAACAAGCGAACACTTGGCACACGACAGATCATCTACACCGCCGTACCTCTTCCTAGACCTCGGACGTAAGGTCCGCACATTCTCTTGAATCTCCTTTGTTAGAAAATCAGATCTCCAAGATCCTTGTTCATCATCATCTGCTACAGAACAGTCATTATCTCCTGCATCACTGCTACTGACAGTATGGAACCAGTCCTGCCGCACTCTCTCAAGAAGTCCACACTGGGTGTCATTCACAACAAACTCATCACACGTATAACTGTAAGGACAAAATACGTCATGAAAAAACATTGTTATCTAACACTGAAGTGTCTCTTGCTCCCCTGTATAGCACTGAAGAATAATTTGGAGGAAGAAGCATAATCAGATTTACTATAAAGGAAGACCATGAAGCCAGGAATTGTTGAACAGTTGTGAATCCGAAGGCAGCGACTTTTCATTTTTGTACCTTTGCATCAGAATTACTAATTTTTTAAACCGTTTCAGTCTTTCTTTCACAGTATCAAGAGTTACAACACAATTTGTTCTCTATACCAGAACAGGGCTCATAGAAACATGTTTTATAATTTCTCATTACTAGAAGAAACAATTAATACCAATGATTCACTGTTTAAGACAGTTACACAGTCCTCCTTCACAGTATACATCATAGGACACCAAAACAAGCACGTGATGTAACGGAAGTAAAGTCATCCCAGTGCGTGTGGAGGAGGAGACACGTAGTTTGATTCATTCACAACGCCAGCATCAGATGGAGGTGGTAGTCAACTTCATGCCTCAAACACTTTACTCCCAAGCAAAGAGCCCACATACGAGAACAGGTGGGCCCCAAAGCCTGTATGGACACTTTGCAGAAAAGGAAAATCTGTCCCTGACTGGAATCGAACAACTCTAATCGACCAACTCTCGCTCATCCAGCCTGCAGCCTACTCACTATTCAAATTACACTATCCCGGCTCCCCAAAGACATAAGGCTTCTTCAAAATGGAGCAGTTATATGCCATGTAATGTGTAACTAAAAATGTTGAACTATGCAGTTCAAAAATCAGATTCTTCTGATTACAATCTACATTTAACAACAACAACAGTAATAACAACACTAACCAATATACTGCCAGATTTACACAGTGCATGCAAACCGTATGATTATTGTGCTGTTCAAAATGGTCTTTTGCATGGCCTTTGATGTAGCGTCCACAGTTGACCATGCCACAGTGTAGACACAACCATGGATCCTGTGATGTTGAACAAACTGCAAAGGCAAAAAATTATTACGGCTTTAGTGTCACTATCAGCAAATTTTCACAAAATATCAGAAATATAACATATACTTACATAGATGAGAACAAAATGGTTCTAATAATCAGGGATGTAGAAACTTAATGTACTATGCTATCAGAAAACATGCATGCTAAGGAAAGTCGCACATACAGCTTGATTGATTAATTGTTGGTAGAAGACAAATCAAATTTCCATTTCCAATACATCCTCTTCGTCCAGTACAGACACTCCCCGACTTACATAGTGGTTATGTTCTGGAAGATCTGGCACGAGTCAAATTTTGGGCAAGTCAGAATTGAGTATTTATATGGTCAACTATACATGTACGTACAAGGGAGTCCAGTTGAAATATGAAATATAATGCCCTACAAACTGACTGGCTGAAGCAAGACCCCTCCACAGCCTGTCATCACCCATCAGTATTCTTCTGCCACCTTCATCTCATTGCACTTTCACTACTGCAGGGAAAAATTTGGTATGCATTTCAAGACTCTTACTATTTCAATTTAATTTACCTTTTAAAAACTGCATGTCTCAAACTGCATTACTTGAAACTACATTAAGTTGGAGAGTATCTGTAATCTGCAAAAATAACCTCTTCCTTGAAAAGAAAGTTCCTGAACGCACTGCACATGTATAGTTCCAATATTTTAACTTGTGTTCAATCCAGTCTTCCTTCTCCCTCACACTAACCTTGAAGATCGTGAATGCAATGTGGGTTGAAAGGTTGAAACACATCAAGGCTAAACCCCAAACGCTATTGAGCTAAGTCACAGAAATTAGAGCTAACAAAATACATGTTACTGGGGACAAACCCCTAATTGACTATAGATTATCACATGCCAGTACTACATGTGAAGCTACACAATCACTTTGATAATGCAACCATTCCTACACGGAACTGTCAAACTGGCAAGTGGACTGATTTAATTCTGGCAGATCCAGACAACCAAATGTTGGCCATTTTAGATTGTTTATATTTTTAACTTCTTATATTTTTATCTTAGTATATATATATAAGTGGTTTGTTGATATATGCAGTGTTGTATATTTATACACGTCTCTTTGTAATTACTTGAAGCTCCTTGTTAATGGCCCAAGGGGGCAGAAACATGCTTAAAAAAACTTATTACATTCAGGTTTCTCCCTAATAAAGTGTACTTTGCAGGTTTTAATTTCTGTGACTTAATAAAAAAAATATGGTAATATGTAACGCTAAATAAGGCTATTAAATTAGGAACACTCCTTGATAAAATTATGGATCTTAAGCCCTGACACAATTTTCAAAACAATTACTTTTATACTGGCCTGCACTAAGAAACTTGCATGTCTGACATGATCTAAATGTGATATGGAGAGATTTCATTAACTGATACCTTCATCATTTCAACTTATTTATTTATACAGGGCATACACAAAGGAATGGTGCGGTTTCAATTGAATTGGAAATTGAAACCGCACCATTCTTTTGTGTATGCCCTGTATATACATTCCATAGATCCAATTAGGAAATGACCTTAAGATATGGAAATTGTCCATGTAAAGTATAATATTAAATAATGTGTATTATGTTACACATACGTCAATTAAAACTATGAAAAGTAACTAACATGTATTAACAATAAATAAGTGATGAAAACGGTCTCTCAAAAACATGAGAAGTTACTGCTATATTATAATATATACGTACATAAAATGATAAACTACTTGTAAATTCAAATGAATAAAAGAAATCATGGCAACTATAACACAAGCCTAGAGTAACTGGTTGTTTGTATAACCTTTAATATCATTAACAAAACTTATTGAGATCAAATTTATGGACTATTTATAAGAACCAAGATGGTGAGTAACACCATAATCTGTACTTCTGATACTTGGTTCTCAGAACACGAGTACATGACTGTTACACACACGCTACTGAAGTTGTATGTCTCATGAATCATACAACGAGCATCTGTCAACCAGGGGATTCAAGTCTTCTGGACTGTTACACCATGCTGTTGCATGAGCAGTCAGGAGCTACTCACCCAACAACATGGGATAACATCCCTGAAGTCTTATCTTCAGCAACACCACTGTGAAAACCTCAACCTTCAAATGACCGCATCAGTATTTAAATTTTAGCGCATGGTTTATGAAAAGCATGTTATGTGAACATAAAAAAGATAAAATTATGAAATAAATGGCAATTTTGTGGAAAGTAAAAGACAGATTATGCAGCATGTCTTAAAATCGCAGTGGATTTCCTTGCGGCCTAAATATATATGACATGAATTTCTAGGGGTTTTTAGCATGTGTTTGCACATAAGAAAGTAAGTCACTTAAAGTTTAATCTCAGACCTAAAAACCACTCTAAATAAATTACACTGCACATATTTTTTCTAACAAATTATAGGCAGAATATTAGGAAATATTACAAATGGAACTAGATGGGGCCAAGTTTCAAGAGTAGTGATATACATTCAAAAACAGGCCAAAGAAAACACGGTAAGACCTACATCAGGTGATACATTACAAACCAAACAAACTGTACAAACAATTACAGGCAGTGCATTCAGTAGCTGTTGTGTAACACTGATAGTCAGTCAGATCAAGTTCTGAAGAAAATACTGGACAGGTTCACAAGGCTTTCTATTTGAGTCACAAGGAAGCAACATACCACAAGGTTAGCCACTTCTGAAGACATAACTGCATCAGAGTAACAAATTCTGATCTACAATTCTGATCACATAAAATGCAACCATACAGCCTTCCAGTACTAAACATTGTGACCCCTCTCCCTTTGTCTTTCTTACGGTAATACGCACACAAAGTCACTGTTTTGGGCCCAGTGTTATGCACACAAGTTGTAAACATGCCTCACCATATTGGTAAAACTTTGGGTACCCTCAGAATTTTAATAAGTTTCCCCAGTGTTAATACCTTAAATCCACCCCCATATTGGGCTTGTCCAATGTTTTCAACAGGCCACAAAAGATACAGATCAGTTCGCCTACCTCTTGTTTTTCTACACTTGTCCATTTTGCGTGCCCATGAAATAGAGACATTTAAAACCAACATAAAAGTATCTTGTATTCTTATGTATAATTTACATCAAAATACTTAATATTTCCTATTCAGCCTATATGTTTGATACAATGACCGATCAATCCAATAATCAATCAATCAATCGCAGTATGTTGCCGACTTACCCTAGGCCTGGCATTATAAAACTCCTGTGTATATACGTTTTTAGTACTTTATTTAGAAAACCTCCAAATGTGTGCCATTCTTACCAACAATACTGACAAAGGCAGCATTACTTCCTACTAGTTTGATTTAGCATCAACATGTTTAACAGAACTGACTAATAATATGCCAGACATACATGCTGAGCAGTATGTTACCTATGCTCAGTGCTCTCTCTTATTTCTAGAAGGAAAAATACTTGTACCCAGGTGAAGGGGAGGTTATTAATATGCAAACTTTCAGAATTAATGGAAATTAAAACTTGCATTCAAGCATAAAGTTACACATACTTCAAAATCGGTTATTCTCTACTTTTTTTACAAAGTTAAATTCAGGCTACTTTCCTTCCTAAAAAGAAAATGACTTAAAAATGTATGTCTAGTGTAATGATGATGGCATGTTCACTATTCTTTTAAGTCCTAGCAACAGTGGTACAATCTACACACAGTTCCCTTTATACTGCAGCGATGTTGCTAGGATGTCAAGATAACACAAAGTGTCTGTATGACAGATTTTCATTTTTGGCACCAACCAACCAACAAACCAGACGTTAACAGTTCTGGACCTAGTCAAAAAATTCCCCAAATTTTATGGAACCCAAGGTTCATTACTGTGTTGATAACAGCCCATGACTTGTCCCTGTCCTGAGCCAAATTAATTCAGTCCATGTCCTCCTATCTTCTTTATTTATGATCTATTTCAATATCATCCTTCCATCTACTCACAGGCCCTCCAAATAGTCTCATTCCATCAAGTTTCCCCACCAAAACCCTCTATTTATTTCTCTTTGGTCCCATACATGCCACATGCCCCACCCATCACATCCTCCATGACATTATTACCCAAATATTTGGCAAGGAGTACAAATAATGAAGCTCCTCAATATGCAATTTTCTCTAGCCTCATGTTCTCAAACACCCTCATCCTATGTTTCCCGCTTAATGTAAGAAACCAACAGGAAACACAAAAACAAAATTCCAAAAGTTTTTTAGTGCCCTGTCACATTCCTCCGAAACTCTTTGAGCGAGACTGCGGGATTTCCAGTTTCAATAACATCCGAAACTCACACAGGACTGAACAACGCCAGTACAATCGATGTTCCTATTGAACCCAATTATCCCCATTATCAAAATACAAAGTTAAACATCAAAAGCTAATATAACCTTTTTGTCCCACATCAATTCAGAACTGAAGGCATAATCTGAACCTATCACTCTCATTCCCCCTGCATATTCAACTACTTGACTGTCTTGTTTAAAACAAAGTTCTTAGATCAATAAAAGTAATTACACATTCATACTTCTTTAATGTCATATCAGAGTTGGACGGTTCATCTTACTTCCTACTAAACAGTACCCTATATACAACGTAAACACGTACAACTAATTTCAACATCTCGTAGTAGGGACCTGTACTGCTCCAGCAATAATTCTCATATCATATTCACGTACCTATTAGTATAGGAATAATGGAGTGAAGGCTGGAAATGCATAAAAATTAGGGAGAGGTTTCAGCAGAGCCAAACACAAAGATCACATGTTCCCAGTCTGGCCATAAAGGAAATGATACTCAAATTTGTACTTCCGCCATCTTATTAAACCAACACTACAAATTACATTTTTACTGTCACTATTTACATACACCAACTGGATGCAACTTTATTTAAAAAACTGTATAGTTTTTTAAAACATATTTAAAAACCTTTTAAAAAACTATACAGTTTTTTTAAAAAAAGTTGCATCCAGTTGGTGTATGTAAATAGTGACTGTGAAAAGATGCACGGTGATTACAGAATAAAGTACATTTTTACTGTATGTAAATGTTACAATATGCAAGTTTTCAGGTTTTCACAGTAGTGAGTATTCCGATTACATGGCGTTCTGGTTCAAAACGCAGTGTTATTTGCAGGTGGATACCGAAGTTTCATACGAACATGCTGCCTCCACCTTCAGGGCCAAGTACTAACATGTTTATTTCAATTTTTACACTATTTTCAGATTGAAAAGTGTAAGATATTATGGCAACACTACTTCCAAAACCTCCCCAGAAAAGATATATATAGAGGAGGGAGAAATAAACATTCATATATTTAAGAAACATGTTGCCAATATCAACCATATTGACATGGCATATTGTTGGCAGTATTCTTTCATCACAAAACACACAGATGTGCTAATGTTTATCCCTTCCTAAAACATGTTACTCATGGACAGAGTATTTTTATCCCCTGATTGCACACCATAAATGGGACATCACGGACACACAGTGACCAATGATTAGGGTTCCCATACTACTTTTAAGGAAAACTGGGACATTTTCAGAAATCTCTACGAAAAACCTAGGATATTCGAGTCAAGATAAGGGGATATTTTAAAAATCAGATTCTCCACAGAGGAAATGCCACTCATACATACACACGTGACTTAAGGCTACTACACAAGAACCTTTTGCAAATGTGCATTATTTATTTATTTATTTATCTATCTCATACATTCTATAAATCAATGAGAGGCTGAAAAACCTATTGGATACAGAATAAGTAAATACACAAATCAGATATATAGTAATCAACAAGCAAACAATTAAAAATGGACTTTAATGAACAAACATGGTTCTAAAGTCATCAATAATTACAGTGAATTTAAAAATTATCATATAAACAGCAATGCAAATAGATATAAACAAAACCATATAATACAAACATTTAAAACAGAGAAAGTAAGTAATAAAGTTTGTGTATCACTTGACTGAAACCTGTCAGTGCTAAACAGAATGTTAAAGTAACACTAGATTAGTTCAAAAGGAACAGTTAGGATAATACACCATGAACTTCCATTCATTTATATTAAATTATTCATTGAGTAAGTAGAAAGAATTAGTATACAGGAAACGTTATGGCTGATTTAAATTGTTTGGTATTTTGATCAACACAAAATGGATCAAAAAATAAAGCTATGCATTTGCTAAGCAAACTAAGTGGTATTCGGAAGGCAGACTGTACAGCACACACAGTCAGTGGCACGCTGTCTGCGGACGATTCACAAAATTTGCCATTTATCGCCATTTACATGGTACAATTTCATGTTGCCAACACTACCAAGCAAATGCCGGATCAATTTCTGTCGACACACGTACGAAACCAAAGATAACAAAAACCGAACTTACTAAACATTGGTGTAGAATACTGACACATTGCATTATTCCAGGGATGCAAATGAGAAATCTACGAAATCAAAAGCAGGACATTTGGGTGTCCCAAAAAAAAGTTCTCAGGACACGGGGACCTATCTTTTAAAACGGGACAAATGGGGAACCCTACCACTGATGTCACCCACTATGAACTACTCAGTCTGGCAATAAAAAATACTACCTGTAGATTTGAATATGCAGTCTCAGACTGTACTCTGTACTCGCACATACACACACACATACACACACACAGTGGTAATCAGTTCAAGAACCATTATTTTTTTTGAAAGACATCTAACATGTTTTATCAACATTTCACTAACACATCTGGAAAAGTCATTGCAGTCTTCACGATTATGGCACTGTAAATTCTGGTAGGTGAGTACCAAAGTTTCACAGGAACAGATTGCTTCTATCCTGAAGGCAGTATGTTTCTCTAAAATGTTAGTACACACACACACCATACTACATGGTGAGTCATAATCCAGAAGATCTACTGTTGCTGTAAAAACCTCAGATCTTGAAAATGATTATATGAGATGGCAATAAAAAAGAAAATATGCAAAAACACAGACTTAACTGAGGTGTATGTAAAACTAACCAACTCTACAGAACAGAATCCTTCCTGAGAAACTAACAGTTACTCAGTTACAAGAAATTCACCACATCTTATGGAACCAGAAGGTTCATTACAATTATTACAAAATGAGAACAGAAAAAATAAAATATTTCGTTAACCATGTCTAAAGTCAATCAACTTCTTTCTTCAAAAACAGAGCAAATGTCCTATTCTAGAACTGTCATAGTAATGGAACGATTTTTAAAATATCGTGTAATCTCCAATTATATAACGCTTTTGTTCGACTACGACCAGTATCATTTTCATTACACACGGACCAACGTTCAAAACATATCATACACCCATGACATGGAGGAATTCTGAAAGTTTACTGGGAAGCTCAAATGAGAATTAAATAAATCACTACCTGACATCACCATTCCCTCTGGTCGCACATGAGAGTGGCGTGCACCGTGTTATCCTAATAACATCGCTACCACGCAATATTTATAGCCGTGAAATGCAGATGTTAGATTTTTAACCGGAACAAAAAATCAATAACTAGGTTCGCACGAACAGCTGATGGGGAAGAGAGTGATACCTTATTACGGAGAAGCATATGGGGCCTGAGGCACATATTAAACATTGAATAAAAATCTATGATATTGAATACACATTACATACACTATTATTCCCATACAGTGATCGAATAAAACCTTATGTGGGCAGGGTGCCCCTTTCACACATCAATATGGCCTAGGTTAGGTTATGGGAGTTCCTTTTAACTATCTTCCTGACGACAATGTGTTACCTGGAAGCATGAATCACAGGGACATTTGCATTTGTAAGTCATTTCGACAACACAATGCAAATTAATTCAATTTACATGTTTTCGACACTGACAAATAGCGTTCCATCAAGTGTGCAGCATTTAATTTGGAAGTAATGTACAAAGACGCTGCACAAATCGTAATACACTAACTTCCATCCAAATGTAAGTACAGTTGAATGTACTATTCTGCGAATGTACGAAAAATACTTCTCTACTGGGTCTACACTTACCTGCGCAATGCCATTCCTTTGTGACATCGGTGCTTTCTTTGCGGAGGTTTTGTATCTTCACACTCAGTTCAAGATGCGGGCACTCCATCTTCTTTAAATTATACACACATCACGTTCATTACATTTAAATTAAGCCTCGGTTTATATACAGAAATTATAGCAGCGCTGCACACTCCCTACTCCCTACCCAATCTCGACCCAAACTACGGGTCACAACACTCGAGCTCAAGAACCTGCTTGTATCCTTGCGCGTTGCCAAAATCGGTTACTTCAGTAAACTGTATTGTCTTTTTAGGACTTCAAGCAAGTAATGATTCATAATAATGGCGAATAAAACAAAATTATGAAACCCATACAGTTCGCTGTAACTTCACATGAAATTAATAAATAAATCGATATACAGTTCCACCAAACAATTACATGAATACTGCATTAACGTTTTCAAGGTCTGGACTCTCGATTTCCAGATTTGTCACTCTTTTCCGCATTCTTACGGGTAATCTTCTTGGACTTTGATGTACATTCCATGCATCCGCGCAAGGACGTACTTCAAAAACTGTTCTGCCAATTCAATCGCATTACAATCTCTCGACCTGCTCCAGACATAACCTATTCCACACGATGTGGTTTAAAGTATCACGCATTTCCCAATTAACTCAGCAACTATAGTTTTCTACAAAGTTCTACCAACGCTGCGGCTACGTCACTAAACCCCTCCATCACCCCCACATGCATCTGCTATGCCATAAATAAGATGTCCATATGGAAAATTGATATGGTTCATGTGGGTCAAATATAGGAATATGTAAACATCACAGAAAATAAATAAATAAATGTCTTTATGATATCAGCTTGCACTTTATTTTTAATAGACAAAACTGAAACATGTTTATGGACGGCGTCCAAAAGACTGGGTAGCAGGCTGAGTAAGCTGCAGACCAACAATGTTATTGAAATCCTGAAAACAAAGAGATAGCAGTCATTAGTATAAAATACTACACTTACTGGCAAACAACTAAAACTTGCAGTAACTGTAAATCTCCCTACCAACATCTTCAGCATTTCCTTTGTTTCAGGGTCCACCTCAATAATGTCATGCTCAAGGGCAGACACTTCAGGAACGTAGTTGTCACGACGTTCCCTCTCCTCTTCTTGCAGTTTGATGGAGATACCACGGACCTGGCTATGTCGCAGGCGCTTCATGAGATGTGTGACAAAGCTAATTACAAAGTACAAAAGAAATAGGTTATCCTTTACTTTACTTTAACTTTATTTTTATTTCCATCAATCCAATCAGGTTAAAACAACCTTTAGGATACAGAACAAGTCATAACCATATCATATACAATTTACTAACCAGTTACTAATCAACAACTTAAGAGAGGTGGGAAATGAAGAGAAAGTTGACACTGAAATGGCAGGCATGAATGAGAATGGCTTTTGAGGTGTTGCTGAAAGGCTTGAACTTCAAGTGCAGTTTCAAAGACTTTCCTACAACAGATGATGTGCTACCCTGTGACTTTAGAAGCTCCCAAACTGGACGCTACTTAAGATACAATGGTGATAAAATGGCAACATGATTGGCTTATGACTGAACCCTTTTTTCAAACAGGGCCCCACAAATGAACACAACACAATTATATGTTCACAAAGGGCTGTTATCATACAATGACTCAGCATGCCATATTGTCTGTCACTCATTCGTAAACATATCACCACGTACGTCACAAATCTCGCGTGCTTTTAAAACACCTTACTACTTTATGCAAGCTCCAGTGACAAAGTATTAAGCTTGAGGAGCTTGTTGGGGCACACTCTATTTTGTATGACTGAAAGATCCTGGTTATTCATGAAACGGCAAAATTCAAAACTTTGTGTTTATCTGTGTAAAATAATCTCAACCTCTCACTGTCCTAGTCGAGTTCCCTGGCGACAACAGTTCATGACTTCTGTTGAATAATGGTGAACCCAGTACTTCCTTCGTATCTCCTTTAATCTATTTTCACCAACCAGATAACAAATGTATCCTCTTTCTCTGATGACATGTTCATACCGAAGCAATGCATATTGTCCAAGTCAATCCCCTCAAAGTGTGTGAGGCACGAATCGTGTCATATGTACTGTATCACCACCACGCTGCAATCGTATTGAAAGTAGTGTCCTGTGTGAAAGCAGCCTTAATGAGCACTGAACACCTATTTGGTGACAGCCCCGAGATGCAGGACACAAGTAGTTCTTGTGAAGTGTATGCAATGTTCCAGAACAGTGATGAAGTGTGTCTCAGAAACAAATAAGTTTGTTGCAGGACTGGCACAGAAATGTTTTTAGACTCGTTTTTAGATGGTCCATTATGACTTGTTTAATAAATTTTTCTTTAGCATTGAAGTAAACAAGCCCTGATAATACATTCGTTCCCTATGACTTAAATAACATGAAATAATTTCTTGGGGTCAAAATATAACAGCCAATCCAAGAAATGAACACAGCTTTTAACATTTCCTTTATAAGAAGTTATTTTTTTAACTTCTTAGAGCAGGGAAATCCAAGTCCACAGGTTTGCCACAATCAACAGCAGAACTACAGTTATTATGAGTCCAGGAAAAAACAGATAATGCAGATATGTAGAACCTGATCCCCTCTGCATATGCATCATGTGATGTTCTCTTGCCCTCCATTAACTTACATCATGTGACGTTACTGAAATAATTATATCAAAGTATGGCACCTCACAACGGAACACAATCATACCCGGGAGCAGTTACACCTGCAAATGGTTTGGAGGTAGACAAGGACATTACTTACACATGACCTCTTCAGATCATGTTATGGTGACAAAACTGACATAACCAAGCAACAGCATACTGGAAGTCCTCATGGGGAATAAAACTGACTCAGTAACTCTTTGTCCAGCACAAATCCCACAGAGACAGACACAGGATTCTACCAAGGTCTCTACCGTGCAACGACGCCAACTAACACAGAACCGGAGGCATGGCACGGCCCTATCTAGTAGTATTCCCCAGATGCTGGGAGTAGTAGTACATGATCAATTTCTACAAATCAGCAACCAAAAACTTGCTACATCACAGATTTACTTCGAGGAGAAGAGAATTTACACTAAAACAGTGTACACTAGATTGCACATTAATAATGTGAACAGTTACTTATAACAATGTCAACTGGAAGACAAAATAAATAAGATGATAAAAGCTTTAGTTCCGCAATTACAGTAGAACCTCGGTTATCTGAACTTCACTTAACCAGAACTCGGGTTAACCGAAACGCCTGTCAGGTGCTGCAATTCCCAGAACTGCCTGCCACGAGACACCTCTGAGCCTCTCCCCATCAGTTTGTTGTGAAAAGTTGACGGGTGCGGATTGTATCTGTAAATATCATACACTTTCTTGTGCGATAAATTTCATTAACATAAGACCTGTTTCTTAATAAAAGATATTTTTATTGCACCTTATCACGTCAAGCCGAATTTCAGAATTATCCAAAATACTGCTTATCCGAAATCGGGTCCGCCCCCTTTATTTTGAATAATCGAGGTTCTACTGAAGTCTGTTCACACAAATATTCTGCCACCACTGTCACTTTTCTATGCCCAAGTAATTTATAAATATGTATTAAACTGTGTACTAGCACTACTTGCACCGCACATCAATGTGCATCAACATTTACACCTCACACAACCAGATCTGAAAGTGAAAAGTTCATTAGTAACAATTTCAGATTCCTTCCTTGCTGCCCAAACATTTCTGTATGAATATTAATAACGGTTTCCTCTTTTTTCCACTGCTTCCTGCTTTAGCAAAGATTAAACTGTCATATGCAGCTAAGTAACACACTGTCAAATAATCTAGACACAGACAAGACAGACATGGGCCAGTAAACACAAAGAAGGCCCTGCCAAAAATACCAAATCAAGCCTACTCAAAACGTGTGTGCCGTATCATTGAGCAACAAAAAGTAAAGCAAACTGACAAAGAGCTGCAACTAGCAACTTGCATCACAACAAAATGATCAATGCAACTAACGTCCATTAATTTTAGGCTACCACCGTGATGTTGATAAGTTCTGCACTCTTCTGGGATATTACAAGGCGTCGTGTGGTAATTGTTTACCAACGTTTCGGGACAACGTATCAGCCCCATCTTCAAGGGTCAAGAGTCCAAGAAAAAAGGACTCCTGACCCTTTAAGATGGGGCCGATACGTTGTCCCAAAAAGACGGTAAACACTTACCACATGATGCTGTGTAATATCCCAGAAGAGTGCATATCCTATCAATGTCCATTGAAACGATTCTAATTCATACATAACAGACTTCATACTAAAAACATTTCCTACACAAGAAAAACAATTTGAATTAGAAGTGTCAACTAAAATTTGTATATATGGGAACATATACATACACATGGGTGTATATACAAACGCATAATGTATACATGCCAAAAAAATTATACACCAACAGCAAGAAACAAAGCAGATTTTAGAATATTTTAAAGGAATAATTTAGACCTAAGCACTTATAATAAATAACTGCACTAAAGTGTGCTCACTAACCTGATGTATTACTAGACACTTTGTCTTTTAAGTACACTTTACAACGCACATCCACATCTACAAGAAAACTCCTAGGTGGTTGTCGGTACAATGACGTTCTTCATGTACGGTTAGGCTACTTACACGTGTACATACATCTGCCAGTATCCTTCTACGATGCTTCGACACAAACACTAACCTTGATTTTCGTAAAACGTTACTGTGTACATTAGCACCCTCAACTCACTGGCATTTCGGGACGAATTTCAACACTAATTCACTGCCATGGCTTTCTCTCTCAAGACACTTCTCCAACACAACTACGTTTCCCGCAACTGACTTACCCTGCTATTTTATTCCTTAATGGTTTGCTCGGAATGATTGCGATTTCTTCACATATTCTTTTATTTGTATGAAAATCCAAAGTCAGTCGAGTATAATATTTCTCTATTATTACTCTTGCTGCTTTCTTCACCGTCTTCGTCCTAACACGACCCTGCAAGAAAAAAGTACTAACGTTATATTTTCATATATTTATATCTAGCAAAATGGCATGTTATATTTTTCATTCGTATATATATTATTTCTGTTGACACATATACGATGATAACTGCTAAAATGTGCTGTAATTTCACGACTACACACCATGTTGCCGTTCTCCCACAAAAAGAAACAATACGCATGGTACGATGGGAAATTAACTTGCACCTTCCGGCAAGGTTCCCGAGGCTACCAAGAGATGGCAGATGAATCGCAGAGCCAGCAGTGTATCCAACATCCATATTACAAATCTCACGCCTTTAAGTCTTTATCCCGAAGAAAGGTTATCAAGGCGTCGCTTTTTAGCAATCTACCCACAATCATACCCTGCTTGTACTTAGTTGCTCTAATACTGATTCACCATTTCAGAGGCCTCGATTGGCTAGCGTCCATGACGAAGCCACAGGACTCCAAAACGAGCCTTTGAAGGACTATGAAAATGATGGAATTAATTCTAAAACCTTTACTTGAACCAACGCTTTATTAAAATTGCGTAGCAACCGGTCTGTGCCCCGTTACTCCACTGTTCATGTAGGGTATATTTAACATAAGTAATACTGTACCTATTCACTGTGTCCGTATAGTGTACAATTAATGTCCGTAATACTTGTTTGTTTGACACTCTAACGCAAAGTTCTAATTCATGCACAAGAACCTGAACCCACGGCAAGTACTCGTGGCCTGACCGTTGGGGTAAGTTTGGAAAACAGGTCCGGTCCCTGTCTGAGAAAATGCTATGTCTCTGGTTACGTCTATAGCCGCCGGCAACTGCTTATGAAGGAGAAAAGGTATTTTCTGTTTAATAAGCCATGGGTTCACAAACTGTGTTCCGCAAGAGTGTCGGAGTTTCTGTTTCTAGTGATGTATTTAAATCATCCATTCTTGGGTTAGAAGATGAGGTTTTCATGGTGGTTAAATCAAGGAGATGGGATGGGGGGGACATATGTCTCAAGTGGGGAGAAAAACATTCAAGGTTTTCGTAGGTAAACAAGAAGAAAAGATACCACTCTGAAGACTACACATAGATGGGAGGATATTAAAAAGGGTTTAAAAGAACTAGGACGGGAGGGCATAGACCGGATTCATCTGGCATAGGACAGTGAGAAATTGCGGACTTCTGTCAACACAGTATATAACCTTCAGGTCCCATAAAATGAAGGGAATTTCTTGATTATAACAGCTGTGGTGCTATTAGCTTCTCAGCAATGACTGCGCCATGGAGTTGGCGAACCCTTGAACTAACCTGGATAATCTCTCAAACATGGCTGCGGTAGGCAAAGCCGTGGATCAGTAAAGCGTCGAGCTGGGTAATGGATGACGAGGGTGTTGGAATATTAATGTCTTCACTATCGTGTCTTCTGTCGCTTCTTTGTAGGTCATTTACCCTATCCACCGTCACAGATTTACCTCTTCTAATTCTCTACCGGGAATTGAAGCTCAGTAGTCTAGCCCGAGGCCTGGACACCTATGGCGTACCTGGGGGGGGCAAAATGAATGTTTTAAATATTAAGAAAAGTCTGATTTTCTGCGCGCAACAAATTTTATATTATTGAGCCTAATAAAAGTAAATTCAATCAATGATTGTAAATTTTTAAAGGTCATAATTTCTGTTGAGGGCGGCCATTGCGACTACACGCCCCACGCGCCAAAAATCCTAGCTACGCCACTGCTGGACAAAATACCGACTGTGCTCTACCGCTTTATGATAATAACCTACTGCTTCATTTAAAGAGCCGAATAGCTCAGACAGTACGTGACTGGTAATCGGATAGGTTACCAGGGTTCGATTTCCAGAAAAGGCAGGAATATTTCTCTCTGCTACCAGAAGGTTGGTGGCCTGGAATCCACCCAAACTCCTATCTATTGCGTACATGGCAGTATCTTCCTTCAGATGTAAAGCAGCCAGAACGTGACTCAACATGCATCTCTATCCTGGTTAACTATGCATAATCCTGTCTTCAGCCATGCTAAATGTAGGTTTATATTTCTTTCTACTATTTCTGTTTGCCAAGCACTCGAGAGGATTTCCACTACACCTGCCACTGTATTCCCCTCTAGCCCTTGCTAACCCTATGTAAACCAGCCCAAAACACTTGTCGCTAACATAGGTTATCACACGGATATCACTACCAACGTACTGGCACACTAACAGATTCGTAGTTGCCACGTGCTGGGCTGTACTGGCATCCAAAACCAATTTTTTAGCTCCAACATTATCAAGACATATAAGTTTTAAAACTTTCGCGGCGACATGATTCAATATAGTTTTCTCGGGCGCACAGC
>JAKCWW010002506.1:39235-50231 GCA_026260175.1 Reticulitermes lucifugus
TTAAATGGAGGTTTATTTGTTTATATGGAGCTATTGTCGGGACATGAAAAAATCATCACTAAATCCAGGATTTCACTACATGCGGGAACATTAAATCAGGGGTTTACTGTAATAATTTAGTGGAACATTTAACTTAATACTGCTTTTGAATTGTACCTACCTGTATGTTTCATCTTTGATTATTTATTTCGTCAATATACTATAGTGAAATTAGCTGTTGGATCCATAAAATATAAGCAAGTGTGTATGCATAATTAAAGAAAACATATTGCTGTATTTGCGTTTTGTCACCTTTCATTGCCAATTATTTCCACGAGAAAAATACATAAACCAAGAGTTAAGACATTATCTTAGAAACAAAATGTTTGTGTTGCTTTTGAAACACCCAGTAACTGAAGCACTGTTTAGGACATGCAACAGGCATTTCACGAAGTCCATGAGGACACTGATGGAAAAAGGACATGTTACCACTTCTTATGGTAAGTTGACATGGACCTTAGAATGACTGTGTACATAGATATATGTACTAGTATGATGAAAATCAGTCCAAATAAATAAATAAATAAATGTGAGGATGAAATTAACCGTTTCTAATGGTATGTCAGAACATAACCAGATCACAGCACTTCAAGTTGTGTGTGATTTTTTGTCTAGTATTGTATGTTTCATCTACACAGGCCAAACGTTTCTTCGAACTTGCAAGATTTGTAGTGGAAAATTACTCTGCCACAATGAATTGTACTACAAAAAATTCTGTTTACTAGAAAGGGGTTAGTACACAGTAGTGACAAGTTTCTGACACAAACTAAACATAAAAATATTGGAAACATATGCTTTTCATAAAAGTGAACTACAAAAAACTGAATTTAATAACAAATTAATGAATATTGGAGCAAACTTTATAAGGGAATTTCATCTTTACGCATTCTTTGACAGACACAGATAAACTGATGTACTGTATTTACTGTCTATCAATCTGCATATTTCAACTCAAGAACTGCTAGACATACTTCAATGAAATTTGATGAGTCCTTACACAAGGTTGTAGGGCCACTGGATTTTCTTTAATTACACCCTTCCAATTTCATTTTCATTTCCTGTGTTCTGTGAAAAATATGCCAGTACAGTGTACCACTGCACATTTAAAAAACCCTGAACAAAGCTATGCTATCTCAGTGTAATACTGGAAAGGATTTATATTTACAAGCGTAAATAACATGCATTACTATTGTTGTTGATGCGGCTGTTGTTATTGTTGTTGTTACTGACATCATCTCCACTTGATTCCTTTATCCACTTCTTTTAATAAAGTGATCCAAGAATTTTTAAGCATTTACCCAAGTACATCACAAGAATGTCAACAAAGTACACACATCTGCCAGTACTTAAATGCTGTTTTGAGTTCACCTAACGTAACGAAACTTGACGCTGTTTTACACAGCAATACCATGTCAGTGAAAAAACACAAACAGGACGATAAAATCAGTGCCATACCAACTCTGTCTTACAGATTAGCAATTATACAAACCTGAGAACAATGACGATGAAAAGATCAGAACTGCACACTGTCAGGCAGGTTATAATAGCATATTGGCTTATTATATTTTGTACCTGGTTAGTTGAGATCATCAGAAAAGTGCTGACAATAAATGATAGTACAAAAATCATTCATAATCCATATTTAAAAGCGGAAGAGCTATGCCATGGCTCAGGCGGTTAGTAGCTGTCTTCACACCACAGAGGCCCAGGTTCAATCCAAGGGCATTCCATGTGGGATTTAAGGTGGACAGAGTAGCACACCAAGGCAGGAGTTTTTCCATGGACTTGAGTTTTCCCCTGTTAGTATCATTCCCCCATTCTTCACTGACAGTATATAATCTTAGCAACTGATAGCATCGTAAATAAAACACTAAAACATAAAGAGGAAGAAAAGGATTCAGTGGTAAAAGATGTTGCAGCCAAACTCACACCTTTCTACCACGATGCCTATGCCTTGAAAACTGAAAGCTACAGACAAAAGTGGAGAGAGTGCAGTGTGACATCTCTGCAATTTAGCAAACAATGCTCAACACAAGTTGGCATAAATGCCTCAGTACATTTCATGACCCCATGAGTATTGAGTATCTTTGGGTATTCAACTAGAGAACATATCTAAATCTAAATACATAGAGCAAACTATCTGTATGCTCACGTATGGAAAGAGCAGGTCCGATTCTGATCAAATTTTTACCATCAAATAATTTTTGATTTATCTTCTGCGTTAAGTCTAAAAGTACCAAAGATACAACTCAAGGTGTGATTTAAAAAATTTAAATATAAAATAAACAAAGCATAAAGCAAAATACTGTTTTATTTGTTTATTCTTGGTTTATTTAATGATGTTTCCAACTGCTAGGACTGCTGATTCACAGGATGAATAATAAACTAGACAGGGTATGTCAGGAAGCAGTCTACTGTAAGCAACGATCCTGATACCTACCAGGAAGAAATTATGTCTGTGGGCCATGATATGAATCCATGATCTTCTGCATACAAATCAATCAATCAGTTAATCAAGCAGTACAGCATACTGCCAAACATAACTGTCTTTAAATCTCTGTCTCTCAAATTACTAGAGAAGATTCAGAGTCTCACAGACAAAAGAAGGGAGAAATAACTTTTAAGTTAAGATACATGCTGCTAGAGTAAATTCCTTATGGAAATAACACAATGTACTAAATGCAAGATTTGAGGCTCTCACAACAGTGCTAATGCAGATTCAAGTCTTCTGAAATATGACAAATAAATGTTCAAAATATATTACACTTTTGTTCAGACCAGGTCAAACCTTCTAAATAATAATAAAAAAAAATGAACCTGAATTATATTTAGAGATTCAGTTCATACTGTGCAGTAAACACACACCGTCTCATTTATAAAAACCAATCAGTTAATGCTGCACAGTGAAATAATCGCTGTTTGTTCTGAGATCCATATAAAACACAAAAATAAACTGTGTGGGTAGAACGTAGAATTGTGAATGTTAAACATGGCGGTATATATAGTAACCACTGGGCTTTAAAGGGTTAAAATTGAGTTCGTACCGCGCAGTAAACACACTCCGTCTCAGTTATAAAAGCCAATCAGTTTATGCTGTATGCTTCCTTACAGCCAATCTAAAGTGCACCACAACAAGCAGCAACACCACTAATTACCTTTCCATATGAGATTCAAAGTTAATAGCCAGGAGTATTCAACAGATTCAATAAAGTTTTCTTGGGTTGATGGCCACACCAGGTGGTCCAAGTAAACCACCATTACAAGGATCAACTCCATCCCCATCATCAGGGTTCTGATATGACCCAATATCCAGCCTTCCCAAATTTCATACCCACACTAAGGCTGGAATTCCAGCCTTGTGGAGGAGATGGTCTCTGAAACGCCAGTTTACTTAAACCACCCAATATGACTGTCAATCTATGAGGATTTTCAAAGAGACACACTAAATTCAGTCAAAACATAACAATATATTTAGTTCTCAGATCAGCTACATGTTTCAACCGAACATGGTCATCATCAGGCTGGCCACAGGAAAGAAACGACAAATATATCCACAGCTGTATTGGGATTGAGATCTCGATGCCTTGCACACCTTATTATATAAAAAGTATATATGTAGCCTTCAGAATTAAAAATGGTAAAAATTACAAATGTATAAGTTTATGAAATTTTTAAAGAAGATTGGGGTAAAGAAAACAGTAATATAGGTTAAAAATGTTAGAATAGAAAGAATGTAGGCACTTCTTGGGAGACATCCTGTGACAATCTGTTTATAGTGGTAACTTGTTTATAGATTTTTAAATTTCGGCGAGTTACTGTTCTCTTGAAGAAAATGGTGGATTAGATGGGTCATTCTTATATATATTAGAAACCTTAAAAAAATGATAGCAAGATAAGAGAGAGGTGTTTGATATTTTTCAACATGTTAAAATAATGGGTTGGAAAAGTTGAGATGGACAAAAGCAAAAGAGAATTTTAGACTTACATGTGTTTGATCTCAATCTCAATACAACTGTGTATACATTTGTCTTTTCTTTCCCATGGCCAGCCTGATGAAGATGCCCACGTTTGGTCGAAACAAGTACTGATACTGAGTGCGGAATGTGCAGTTTTTGTGCTGGGGAAAGATGACTCTCCCATGTTATGTGACCTGTAACCAATGTGGGATGAAGCCCAGACATGTTTTGTGCGTGTGAAATAATGTAGATTTTTCTGTACCGTTCTGTGTGGTTAGAGCTGTGCATAAATTTGACTTCAGGCTTGTTACAAACGAACACCTAACAAATGGCAACTGGTATTTGCTAAAGAAAATGCGTAATGCAATGATACAGATTCATGTTTTTGACAGGACGTATCAGTTTTCCCCTGGCCATCATCGTGTCAACGGACTCTACCCAACACTGAGCAGCTCAACGGCATTCTCTTGTGTAATTTTGTAGGAAAGCAGACTAAAAGGCTTACTAAGTCTAAAATTTCTTTGATACACCAAAAACCATCCAATACAACATAACACAGGAATGTATTTTTTATGATGCTGGTGCTATTTCCACCTCTGAACTTCACATGACCAACCTCCTTACTAGTAACTAAAGGGTCCACTATCTTAACACTTTCACTGCCGGGTATTTAAATCCCCGAGGGTGTTAAATTGCCAGGGATTTATTGAATGTTAAACAGCTAGTGCGTCGTCTTATAAATTATAAAATATAATTATATATAAAATTATATATAGAATTATATATAAAATTACATACAAAATGCATATATTTTTTCCAGTTGTCAGCTAGGGATTAATAAAGACGTAAAATATGTTTCCTGAAAGAACTTATTGTGTGCGTGGCCTATTTAAGGCAAAAGAGCAGAGTAAATTTTAGATCGACTAAAGTCGACGCTGGCAAATTAAAACATAAATACTTAAATTGACCGTGGTCGACTTTGGCAGTGAAAGTGTTAACAGCATCACCACAGATCAGGAGCTAATGTACTGGTGTTGTTGATGACTGGGAACTCTGTGGTACTGTCCTCTGACTGCATCTGATTTAACTTAAATGCAGATATATGAATTTAAGACAAGGGAAGGATAGACCAACAGATACGTGTATTTCAGCAACAGCGCTACAAAAAACCCGCATGGATTCCTTCCATGCCATAACGTACATCACACATACATGCACGCATTTAGCTCAGTGTTTCTCAGGTGTGGGTTTGCGATTTGTTCATAACAGGCCCATGAATTGGGTGGATTCTAATGAGCAAAATGTTTTTCCTTTCCTTTAGGATTTTCCTGATTTTAATGCCATTACTGTTAGGAAAATTACTGTTTTTTTTATATATTTACATTGCCTTAACAAAGGTTTCAAAAGTCTAAGTGTTTTTCTTATTTGGAAATATTCCTACTTCAAATGTTACTGTGAGTTATGAATATCGGGTGTGTGAGTTGAGATGATTTTTGGGAGGGGGTCCAAAGAATTTGTGAGACTTTGTAAGGCAGCCATGACACCAAGAAGTTTGGGAAATGCAGCTTTAGATGGCTGCAGTCTATGAATTCCCAGCATGTATGTTCTCATGTGCCTGTGTTTGCATACAATATTTTTTTTCCCATTTGCTCCACAGTAAATTTGGATAATATCACACCATAAGCACACAGGCTAATTTCTATATAATGACTGCGCTACATTAAAACTGAGGAATGCCTGTTACCACTGATTTCAGAAACTTTTGATTTCTGATGATCTGTATGGGGTTAAACCTTGGTCTCTCATCCTGAGGGAAGAGCACGGACTGAGTGTGGTTTAGAATTGATTTTGTGAATATCTGGAAGAGGCGGATAGGGAAAATTATGTAATGAGGAGTACCACAGTTTGTGCTCTTCACCCTACACTAATAGAATGAGATGGTGAGACATGTAGCATATTTGGTGAAAATGAAAAATACATACAAAATTTTGGTTGGAAAACCTGAAGAAAACAGACCACTTGGGAGAATGAAGAATAGATGGCAGGCCAATACCAAAGCACATCTTAAAGAAACGGAGTGTGAGAATATGAACTGAAATAATATGGCTCAGGATTTGGACTGGTGGTGGGCAGTTTTGAATACAGTAATGAACCTTGGGACTCCCTAAAATTCAGGGAATTTTTGGACTAGACAAGTAGCAATTAGCACAGCAAGAAGGAATCTGCTTTATGGTGTTTCCATGATTCACGCTTCATGTGGAACCATAAGTTCTGGTGACAGAAAACTGTTTTCTGTTAGGCTGTGCACTTGTGCACAGATCCTGAGGTGCAGCAGGCACCATAACTGGTAATGGTAAAACCACTTCAAGACTTTGAAATGACTTCATAAGGAGAAACTTTTAACCATCATGTGTCACTCTTACACATCATTATTTTATACTACATACTAAATGCACTAAAAATCACAACTTGAGGTCCTTGCTCTTCTGGGTTGTTACACAGATCATGTTGGTAGCTGTTTACTGACATTTCAGGACAGCCTATCAACTCTATCAAGACTGCTTGACCCTGGGACTGATAGGCTGTCCTGAAACATCAGTAAACAACTATCAACATATGCTGTGTAACAACTGAGAAGAGTAAAGACCTCATCTACACTGTGGCGGATGCCTCAAATCTTGCAAATTACAACATTTATGAAAGGCCACATAATTACTTGTGATAAGACAGTAAGTAGTAATATACACACATAGGCCTGGAGAGATAAAGAGATGCAAGTCACTGTAAAAAGTTTAATATTTTCAGTCTAAGACTTTATAAAGCTAAAGGCTTCATCTATCCCTGCATAACCACAAGTATCACTTAATTACGTTAGAATTAATGGTACATATTCAGCACCATAAAATTGATAAAGTAGCTATGATTTCTAGAAATATATATCAGTACAACATTATTTAGATGCTAACCATAATTTGAATAAATAATTACTTTTATTTTCAGATATATCAGAACTTTAAGTAATTACTACTGCAGTATGGAAAAGATATTATCATTTAACCTGCAATAAACCCATCAAACTGACAGCATGGGAGTCAAAAAACAGAGGCGGTTATCACTTATACATAAAAAATAAAGAGGAAATGGAATGTCTTCAGAACATCTACGGCAAAATGAACACAGTGTGTACCTGTAGATCTGACACTATCTTGTCCATAAGGAGATGTGGCTGCACTAGATACAAAAAAAGTACAGATAGCATAAAATTTTTAGCATGTTCACTCCTTTGTGTTTAATAATCTCAAGAGCCAAAGACTTATAGAAAAAATGTACTGGACACAAAATTTTCCATTGCTGTACAACTCTTATCCCAGACTTTTTCCATTCTGACAAACAATTAGTAAGTTAATAGCAAAGTTATGTTCAAGGTACACACATAAACGCTGGCACGTCTTCGTGTAAAGTGTCCGTCATTGGATTGGGTCAATAAAGTTTAGATGAATTCCCCAGTATTAAATCTAATGCTAATTCATTCAGCAGTTGTCAAGTTATTTCATGTGTACAGATGGCAGGACAAAGTGACTTTATTAGGCACTGCGCAGGGATGCAAATGCACTGAAACAAATCACAATAGTGTAAAAGTGACAACTGAAATTAATATTCTAAATAAAGGTAAAAGGTCACCCCACAGCATGCCACAGAGGAGGGTAACAGTATTGCTCTACTCATTTTCAAACTCAGCCCTAGATGAGAGTTGGTAAAAAATTGTGTATTCAAAGCATAACTGCCACAAAAATCTGCAATGCAGACTATAACAACGCATTGCTTTATTGGGTTCTAAGATAATTTCAGGCTGACATCATTTTAAACAGAAAGTTATTTTATTCAACATCAGAATATCATTCTTTACTACTGATACATCTCACTCAAGAAAATAAGAACCTTAAAAAAAATGGCCACATCTTAAACTTTTTGGTGGTTTCCAATCAGTCCAAGAAACAGATGTTATTAGGATATTAAAATTTATGCAATATTTCTTACAGTAATCAAGGCAAAGTTATGATTGGAGTTAATGATCTGCATTAAATGAAAATTTCAAGCACCATCTTTCAAAATCTTTTATTGATTCTGAAACAAACATTTATAACATTTGTATTTTCACTAAACAACCTATACAAATGTAATACTGCAACAGTGTATGAGATGATATACCTACAACTCACGTTACCGTTATGTAAACTGTGAGAGGAAGTATATATAGCCCAACCCTCCCATTCAATGAAGCTGATTTTCCTATCATCTGCCAGGAATTACAATTGTATATACAGTCTACATTATAAACATATGCAGTCCAGGCTTCTACCTGCATTCAGTATAGAAGCTTTTATGTACAATTTAACAGCACTTATAAATCCACGAAGAATGATAATATATTATTTTATGAACACATACAAATAGATAGAAACAATTACCTACTGTAGCAGTATCACAATACACATGATTACATTCTAATGAGCATATATGTGTGTCTGATCAAATTTTAATAGTTTTTATGCAAAATTATGTTTTGTGTCTAGTTCCTGGGCAAGTATATTTAGGTGCCAAATTTGAGAAGGACTAAACAAAAAAAACAAGGCAGACAAGTTGATGCACAACTGAACACAGCCAATATCATATTGCAGCTATCTGTGTCACATTAAAAATAATCTTATTCTACTCTTTAAGTGTAGCAGATCCAATTGCAAATGCTTTTATGCAAAGTTACATACTGCATGTACTTCAAGACCCCCTGATATGACTACAGTAAATGGCATGGTCAGCTGTGTCATACATTAACATAGCCCACAGCTGCAGTATTTTCTTTTAAAGTTTAAATTCCTAAAATTTAGAAACAATGCATTTTAAAAAATCTGAATTAAATTCCACACATTGAATTTTGAGCACTTCTAAAAATGTCAGTCTTTACTTTCACAGTACCATCCACTGACTTGCACTTCTTCCACATCATGCAGCACACACATTACCATTCTTCAAGCATGCAAACACAACACAATTTTTTTTTTGTCTACTGCCATGAAGTATACATAAACAAAACATTCAGAATGGAAAATAACACACACAAATACATTGGATTAAAAACACTCTAAGGCCGGGAACAGACGAAGCAACTTTGGTCGAGCCGACCGTTGCCACGACGTCGCGCGCAAGTGTCCACACGGAAGGACTCTTGTCGAGACAGCGGTCAACTTGCTTGGCCAGTCTCACGGCGTCTAAACAGTCTGGCTCCTTCACATGTGAACTCTTCCACTGTCAACCATGGACTGATGTGTCGAAACGACCTCTGTGCCGCTCCAAAGTCGCGAGGAAATCGTGAGTCGAGTCGACCTTCGAGCGGAGGCAGGCCGCGTCGAGTGTCATGTGTTTTGTTACTTTTAACTATATTGAGTGACGCGTCGATTCGACAATCGACTCGACGGTCGGCTCGACCAAAGTCGCTTCGTCTGTTTTCAGACTAAAGCAACAACTTACACATCAACTGCAGACAACTTCAGTCCTGTATCACTTAAAACCAACTATTGGCCCAACTGGAATGCCAAGACTAGGCAACCATAAACATGTGTACTCCCACCATAATAAAACAAAACTAATACTCTTCAATCAATAGAATAAACTCTTCCCTACACAAAAATGAACACAGATTTAACTAAGCCTGTCATACATGTGACACCTCTTCCCGGCCATGTGTCTTCTCGTGTCGTGTCAGCTTGTCTCTCCGAGCAAAAGCCACATCACATACGGTGCAGATAAATGGTTTGCAGCCAGAGTGAATCAGTGCGTGGCGGGTCAGGTCACCCTTCGCTGCGAATGTCTTTGAACACTCCCTACATGCATGAGGTCGCACGCCACTGTGGATCCGTGCGTGTTTCTTCAAATTGGCACTACGTGTGAAAGCTTTGAAGCAGACACTGCATATGAACGGTCGTCGGCCAGTGTGGATAATTATATGCTTTCGAAGATCTGAACGCCCAGTAAATGCTTTACCACACGTATCACACACAAATGGACGTTCACCTGTATGAGTGCGTATGTGTGTCGTCAATGTTGAGCTATCGGCAAATGACTTCCCACACATGCTGCACCTAAACGGACGCTCACCCGTATGGACCAGTTCATGACGTGCCAAATGGGCACGTTGAGCAAATGTCTTTGCACATTTTGGACATGAAAATGGCCTCCCACCAGCTGCCTTGGTGGCAACTGACAACTTCTTGCTATGTTTCTGATTCACTTTTCGGTTCATAATTTTTGAACGAGACCTCTTCACACCAATGTCCAAGTGCTCTTCACTACCATCTTCCTTAGAACAGTCGTCATCAGACATGGAATTCACATCTTTGGAGTGTGGATCCACAGCCACAACTATCAAGTCAATATCTTCAGGTCTAAATACAAGATTCCCTGTATGAAACACGCCCTCTCTCTTTTCAAACAGGACATTATTTGGGGTCATATCCAAACTGTATGTCCACTCTGCTGATGAGGCCTTATCTCCATGCATACTGGATGGCTCAATGTCTAATAGTTGAGGACCCGCTTTATACAGCATTTCACTTTGTTTTGCACCCATGTTCTGCAAAACACAAGCCCCAAAAGTCCCAAATCACCTTCTGTCCTGACTTACAACCTAACTCATCTTACACGTTACTGATACTCATTATATTTCATTTTGTAAGTACTTACATCATCTCTGGTAGTACTGCAGTCTGACACAAAATTCACCACACCATTCTCTGCATCCTGACTTGAGTCTTCTTCAACAGTCTCTTCTTTTATTGTCACTACCTGTCAGAATGCAAGACACATATAAATTAGTAGCTGGACAATGGCACCTGGCCTGAAGACCACCATTTTCCAAAACAATACATTTTAATATGAAAAAATAAAGGTAAAGGTAAAGTTCTCCCTAGAACAGTCCATGAAGGCCCAGAGGGGGAGTAGAGGTA
>JAKCWW010002507.1:6492-23205 GCA_026260175.1 Reticulitermes lucifugus
CCCGAAACGTTGTATTCAAACGAATTGACGCGGCTGTGCGCCCGAGAAAACTATATTGAATCCCGAAAACAAGCCTATAGTATTACCGCTACACTGCTGGTCGGTAATGAATAAATGTAATGTAGCAATTATTCCAACTGCATTTCGCAGTATTTTCAGGAAAATAAGCAAGCTCTATCATACTACATTACTTTAAAAGCGCCCATTATCAAGCAGTGCTAGACTTACCTTTAACTTCACAGTTGTGAATGCACAAAAATAAAGAAATGGAGATATTCTTCATTGGCACGGTGCACAGATATTCAGGTTCATTGACAAAAATATATCACAATTTTCAAACATCAATAGGACGGTCAGAAAAACTTGGACACTGATACCTACCAAACACCTTAACTAAAAAATAATGAAAGTGGGCTACAGGCGTACAATGGAAGTTAAATTTTGCGTTTTACATTTTTCCAGCCACAGTGGTACAAAACGTAAAGTATATATTTTCCCACGTAACAGAATGAAGAACAACCAGTAAGTTAGTGCGTGTTTCAAATTCAGAAACTAAGCCCCCCCCGCCAACGGCTCCTTGCGTTAGTACAGTCAGTCACCATGTTATTACATCATGTGTTGTGGTCGCATTTGGGCGAGCACCAGGAAGGAACTTCGGAAGAAAAGAATTGCACACCTGAGCGATGCTAATAACATACCGCACGTCGTCTATAGGCGGGGACATACTGAAACAATGAGCGGCATCTCACACCACGAAACCTTCCTCCCGGTACGTGGTCCAGCCAAGGAACCCGGAACCTGTGGTAACGGCCTCGTCACTAACGAACGACACATAGCAACGAAATTTCTGAACCAAGAGACTTCAAACAAGCAGTTTAGTTGCTACAGTAAATCCGCAATGTTATTCAGAGCCAGTCCTGAGGGTTAAGATAAAAAACCCGCAGTAAATTAAACAGGGACAACAGAAAAACAGGGGAATGGTGATTAGATTCCCGGTAAGGGCAAGAGATTTTCTCTTTTTCAATTCGTTCAGACCGGATCTCGGGGTCACCGACACTCCAATTTCAATGGGTACCTGGACTCTTCAAAGGGTTTAAGGCGGCTGGAGCGTGATGTTGATAACTCCATCTACTTCCGAGGTTAAGAATGAGTGGCTCTACATCTCCATTCCCCCATATACCTTCACAGAATGCACCAGAACATCTTTACTGTACGAGTTTTCAGGTTTTCGCAGTCATACAGCTGAGAATTCCGTTCTTCTTGAAAATGAGGCGGCGTCAATGCACTGCCCATTGACGCCGCCTCGCATTCCAGAAGAACGGAGTCTTCAGCTTTAGTTTGCCTTTTAAAAGGCGACAAATTAGTAGTATTTTACTTTATGAAACCGGTTACAATAGTTCGCAGAAGCTAGTGAACTTGAGAGCATTATTTCTGTAATGTCCGTGTTTTCCTCATATATTTACACTCCTAATGGCGCTTGCTTAAATACACATCGCTGACATGAGCAACATGTCTAGCACAGCCAGCTGAGACTGGACAACATATGTAACAGAAAGACAGAGCTAACAAGTAGAGTAACCAGTAAAAGAACAGCAGGTGTAGTGCTCACAAAAATGGTCACGTCTGTACACAATCAGCCTACAAAGAAGGGAACAGACAGACAGTAAGGCAAAGAAGATAACACAGAGACAGATGGGAGAAAATCAAGTGCAAGGACTGGAGAAAGATAGCAGAGGGGAAAAAAGGACATACATTGAAACATGCAAGATATATACAACGGGATAAAAAGAGTAGAAAAACGAAAGGAAAAGTAAAAGTGATTAAGGACAGGCAACAGAAGAAGACAATGGACAAATGAAATACGTCATACAATTACCACAACTACGGCCCGGATACCGTAGTCGATGACTACGCTATGGGTTTGGGTTCCATTTCCGGCAGAGCAGGAGATTCTCTTATTAAGCACATAGACCTGCTCTGAAGCTCATCTAGCCTCCTAGACAATGGGTATCGGGATTCTTTCCCAGAGATAAAGCGGCCGGCGGCGTGAATTTGGCCACTCACCTCAGTCTAGTGTCGAGATCAAGCGTCAGTGGAGCTATACTTCTGCTTACCTGTGTGCCTTCATGGGGTGGAGAGGGGCAAGTTTAACTCTTTTACTTAATTTCAATTAGCACTACAATTTAGGTGGCATTCACACTATCCGCTACGGTATGAAAACTAGCCGACAACAGACTCGTATGTCGCAAGAATATTCAGCTGAGTCACACTACATGCAGAACTATTGTTCGTATACTTGGCAGACAATGAACTTCTGTGCAGCGTCAAGTGTCATTTTTATTTAAGAAATATTTCATAAACTTTAAAACTACATGAAAATCAACTACCGTATTAGGTCTACGTTCCGGCCGCTTTACTCCTGTATCCGGGAATATAACCCTCGGCACCGACTGCAGGGGAACTACCGTGTATGACATCGGCCGGTCTGGATATGGTGGCGCAGAGGAAAATTTGAAATGATTTGCCTCGATTTACCCCCCTGATTGGCGAATGGTGCGCTGCCAGACTATTAAGACTGGAGATATGAAACAAAAAACGTTTTATACCCTTCGTTGAATATTTACTCAAGTATATTTTGCTTATAATTAGCTGTATACATTATGTAGCTTATATGTCATCGTGTTTCTTAGTCGCTTATGTGCTACGTAAGTAAATGGGTAGATTCACAGCTGGACATAGACTCAACAAGTGTTTCTGCGCTTGCGATACGTGAAAACGATACATAGTTTACTGTTGTTATTACTGCCCAGTCGTGCGGTTGCATTTTCACACGACCTGACTTCTAGATTAACAATAGCCACTGTCAAAACACTTGAATTTGAACTTCGCGTGCCAATGGACCTGATGTTTGAAAGAATCGCTTCGGTTGTTAGCCTCACTGAACCTGCAACTGACAAACTTTCCGCTATGATCAATATTGTGTTACTTTTTACAACTTCCATTAAAGGAACGGTTGATTTAACGAAGCAGTTTGAAAGACCAGGACAAACTCCACATGCGATTAAGAAGGTAACAAAGCAACTGTTCGTCTATGACGAATCGAAGTTAGCTCACCTCATACAGCGCCTGCTTTGCATTCAAAAGGTTATGTGGACCGAAACCCGCGATCAAATACCTTGACCGAGGTTTTCATTGACCTCCTCACAGTCACATGACGTTTTGTCCTTTTAGGGTTTTCTAGTTGACTTGGTGACGTTTCGCGTCTTGTACCACTTTGAGAAATTCATCTTTCCCACGCTATGTTTTATGTAACAAAACTTCATGAATCGTTTCGTAGAAAAACGGGCAAACACAACCAGCGAAAAAAATCCATTTTATCCATCGCAAAGTTCAAGCATTGATAATGATATCGCATTTTTAGAATTTGTACTTACTTATACAAAAGCTGCGTCTAGAGAAATTCAGATCAGATTCAGAATTCCACAGAAATGCGTGTTTTGCATCAGAAACAGTTTTTAAAGTATGACAATTCGTCTAGAATGCGGTAGCAAACCTTCGGGTTCCACAAAATACGGGGAATTTGACTATCTGAGGACCTGTTAGCATCTCAGGAAGGACTCTGCTCCATGGAGTTTGCTAAACAGTTCATTTTTTAAAAATGCTTTCTCATACGCATGTATTTCAAGGTGTGGAACGGGACGTTGATTGTCCATGATGAACTGGAAAGAATTTGGAATGAAACCGTTTTGACGTATTTTTAAGGAATGTCTATTGTCAATTTGAGTCAAAAGGTGTTCCTTCCGAAAAAATGAATAAATAGTAAGAAACAAGAGGACACAAACAAAAGATATTGTCTCTTGCTTCCCCTTTCCTTCTATTTCACTGTATATTATGCAGACCAGAAATTTTTCTGTTGAAGGCAGATTTCCGCCTAGCACATCTTTCGTTATAATGCATTTTACCTTACACATGTGACTGATTTTTCTTCGTCTCTGCCAACACTATTTAAAAGTGAGGGCAACAGGGCCAACAGAAAGTTTTATCTTATCACTATGTGTCATGAGATACGCTACAGGTGCGCTGAACTGCGTCTTGTGCTCTTCTTACCTAGTATAATGAGCCCGTCATGTCTGCGCTCTTTGTTTATTCAGCAGAATATTACCGCGAAGGACTAAGGAGAGGGTAACAGACTTTGCTAACCTCACTTTCCTCAGAAACCCTGAAGGGAAATGCCACTTGTAATATCGTAAAGTGTATACGGAGTATAATAATACATACAACACTGGTAACGTCCGTGTCCAAGTAATCATAGGCACGTACGCCCTGAAGTAAAGTGTCTGTTACTTTGTCCGATTTTAATCAAAACTTGAATGTGTCGACACATTTTTAATAATGTCGCCTGTAACAGTTTTCATGAAAATCCGTCCAGTGGTAACTGAGCTGTTACGTGCGGAAAGATGAACAGACGGATGGGCAGACGTGACGAAGCTTACAGTTACTTGTCTCAAATGCTTTGCGAACGCGCCTGAAGTGACATGAAAATATGGACCGGCTATTTCACGGTATTACCCAAGATTCGTATGGCGTGACAGAGGAAAACTGCAAACAGCCCCTATCACGATAGCCAGCCTCCAAGCTGAAAACATAACGTGACATCTCCCGACTACAAAAGGCCTCCCTAACAATTCAGACATTAGAGAAGAATTTACAAGTTAGAAATCTACACAGTTTAATATCTAATCTCTCATTACCTTCACTACAAATCCAACCAACAGCGCTACAATCAATGCACAGTTTCTGTTACACTCCACTGCAGCACTCAACAGATTAACAAGAGGAAACGGCGATGGATCCGCCACACGCTACGGAAACCAAAGGGAGCTATTGACAAGTCGGCACTGGACTGGAATCCCCAAGGAGTGAGGAGACGAGGACGCCCCAGAAAGAACCGGAAGAGGACTGTAGAAGAAGAACCAATGAAGGTGGAAAGACCTGGGGTGAAAAAAAGAGGCTGGCCAACAACAGAAAAGGATGGAAACATTTTACTGATGCCCTATGCTCTACTACAGATAGCGAAAGGAATTGACGACGACGACGACGATGATGATGATGATGATGATGTAGAACTGCAGATATGATACAGAGAAAAATAATTATCTGGAGTACAAGATCTCCATTTTTGGCGCGCGGAATTTAAAGTACGTATAGACTAATTTCATTTTCCTAACTTGCGAATGGTTTCAGAACGCAATATGAATTGCCCATGCAAGGATTCTAACGCCCTGCGCAAGTGTTGAACAGAGGTGTAAATGCTCATGGGCACACAAATGTTGGCAGACCTGCATGCAACATTGTCGTTCTAAACGAAAAGTGGAAGTGGCTCGAACGATTTTCCTGAAAACTCTCCAATGTCGAATTTCATTAAGATAATTCAGTGGCTCTCGAGTTGTCATTTGAGTACGGCCGAACAGCGATTTAATAGGCGCTTGGGGTGGGGGAGCGGATTATTGTGCAGGACTTCGTGCAGCTGAATCAGTAATCAGTAGCCGTTCCTTGTCTTTATGACGCCACCCGACACGCACATCCAGTTTCGACCCCTCCAGAGTCCATGCTGAATAAGAGATTCCCTGAGAACGTAGTCCCTGGAACTGTTTACTGTCGTGTTTAACATCACGTTACTAATTACTGGTGGAGCCCGTAACACAAACACGCATGGCTCCACTGACACGGTACCACTTTCCTTCATCTGCAGTCCGTAATGCATGCTCTGCAGAAGCCCGCATTTCAAATGGAGGACACATGTTACTGACTGTAAGAATCAGTCATTATTACTCGTACGAGACCAACTGTACTTGCCGCCAAATCATCGCGCGAAGCCTTGAACCCCAAGACAGTTCTCCCAGGATATGTGACTGATAAAGTGGCACTAACTCAACGGAAGAAGAGTCCGTGAGTAGCTAACAGTCGCTCAGCTGGTTATGAAGCTGTTTTATGCAACCCGAAAGTTAACCACGGTATTCACAAGAGCCTACCAATGGTTCCCTGTGCTGTGCCAGAGTAATACACTTCACGCCCTTATATATAATTTAAGTCACCTTTCGTTTTCTAATACGTATTATACTCGAGATTACTCTTAAGTTTTCCAAGCGGTCTACTGAAGAAGGTTTTTCCTCCCGGCCCTTAGATCTCCCACTTGATTACTCTAACACACGTAACGACCACTTATTACCAAAATCTTCCCAGTTCATTCGTCATCCTCCCATTCAAAAATCTACAGCCCGCTGAGGAAGCCAAATATTTTCACTGCGCAGTTCGCACAGCGGACTGAAATATCGCCTGGCAAGTCGGGAATGATTGACCACAGACCAAATTTCCTTAGTGTACTTTACATAGGGGTCAGGAGGATCGTCAGTTCCAAAATCTTGCTGGAGAGTTGGTTCTGTGGTACGGTGGCGGAAAATAAAATGAATGTGACGGAATATCGACTGTAAAATATCACAAAAGTTTAAAGAATATGTTGTAAATGCCAGTAAGAATTGGTGACCATTGCTATGAAGGAGTGGGCAAGACTGGCACGGGAGTGGAGCAGACAGGGGTCGAGGGGAAAGAGGAAGAATGTGGATAACAAAGACGGGAAGCGAAAGTATAAACAGTATCGAAAGAAGAATGAGAGCACAATTTTGGTGACGACAATAGAAGAAGAAATGGAAAATAAAAACCATATATCAAAAATAGAAGAATTTAGATGATCGCCGTACTGTAGACTTCGCCAAATTAATACAAGAGAGCTGATGACAATAGACTTTCAAAGAAGACGTGTCAGAAGCCAGATTTGAAATACGACGAGCGTGTCATTAGAAATAGAAGAGATATAGCAAGCACACAGTGTCATCTGTCTTAGCTACACGACTATGCGTTATGGTTTAAATACTACTTGGTTTATATGCAACAATGTAAAACCTGAAGGTGTAATGTGCCTTTCAGGGCGGTCTATGGTGCGAAACACGTGTGGTACAGCTAACTGCAATGATCTGATGTTGTGTTTGGATTATCTGCGTATTATTGAACTTACTGTTATCCCTTCATTCCATATGCGGCATTCCAAGTTAGTGATATGTTTCCATTCCCCTAAATGTGTAGCCCCGTCGTATATCTTTCCTCGAAGCGCGAATAGAACATGACGTCACTTTGTTTTAGCAGTTAAGAATACATACAATTTCCCTTCACGCCACCTGCACACATTCGTGACACAGTCCTCAGTATCACGAACGTTTCGTCACTACCAGTTGCGTTATCAGACTCGTGGTGGATCTATAAAACTGCAAAAGTCTCCAAGGGGCTGTGCTTAAGCACATGGACTACTGAGACCTCTTTCTACCCACAAGAGAAATGAATGGCTATATCAATTCTGATATTACATTACAATGCCAAAATCAAATATACCTGTATAGAAACGTCTCGACATGGAATCTTGCAGTATTTGAAATTCATTTTATCGCCATTTTATTACGATTTGCCGCCTAGCAAGATGACATCAGCGTCTTGCAGGATCAGTCTGGGCAGGAGGTTAAACAGTTGCGGACACGTGGAAAGCAGAAAATAACAGGCACTTGTCATTCCAGGGCGCAGACATTTTAATAATATGTTCTGAATACAATGCAACTACAGCAGAGAGGAGGCGCTCTTCAAACCCTGACAAGTGAACAGGTACGCGGGTTAAAATTAACATAACCGACAGTGCAGGTTAGCATGTATGGTAATCAGGGACTCAGTTCTGAAATTTACAGACAAGAAGCATATAAAGTAAGGCAACTTTATATGGAACAGATCCCAGACGGAATGGCGTGTTCCAGCAAGTGTGCAAACATTTTAAGGCGGTGGCTCGGTCTGTGTGATGTGCAAATATAATGCAATAGACTTCAGAAACTCCGCAGTTCATTTCAGCGTCTGCAGACCAAGTTTTCAAGGTTGGCAAAATGTATCAGCGTATCACACACAAACGCGTTACGTCAGCTCGTATACATGATGTTTGCTTTGGAGCAGAAGAGTGAATCACTAGGGTTACAAAAAATATTCGAAGACATCGAGGTGGTTAAACACTGGGAAGCTTCATGATTGTAACAACAATGAAAATAACAAACGGAAGGCGAGGTGGACAAGAAGAAACTAATATAAGATAAGAAAAGAAAAACATGGCAAGAAGGTGAATAAGAAAGGAAATGAAGTTGAATACAGAAATAAATACTGAATAAAGGGGGCAAGAAAATATGGAACAAAACGTCAAGGAGGTAAAACAAGGCTCAAAGGAGGAGAGATGAATAAAAAGAATATCACCACCACCATGGGCCCATCAATTTTCCACAAATCTAGGCGCCACTTCCAAATTCAAGGCACCAGAATGGTGACACGAAGCAAGTTCCATACTGAGGACTCACAGTTCTGGTGTGACCTGTGAACCTCACAGTTATCTAGTGCTTTCTGCTTGGCGCATGCGAACTGAGTCTACACATTTTTTTTTTGTATATACAGAAAAATAACTGCAATAATTATGCTGAAAATATCAACAGCCAACCTACAAAATATAGTCCCCCGGGGCGACAAGGCTCCTAGGACTTGTGCATCCCTCATCCCCCCTCATCCTCCTACTCCTCTTCATCTCCACCATCAGTAGCAGCAGCAACCAGAACAACAACAACATCAACATCAACTTTCACAGATCAGTCAAACCTATATGTTACGTCTCACAGAATCACTCAGCCATACAGCACCATCATCACTAACTTCCCGCCCTGAACGGAATCGAAAACCAGACCTCTACCTACACTTGCATCACCACAGCCGATCCCAGCAGGCGCGCACCTTGCTAGACAGCTCGATTGCGGGTACCACGCAGTCGAATCCTTATTTTGGCATGGCTGTTTGTCCGCGTGACACTGCTGTTTTTACAGTAGTGACCCTCATCCACGGAATGCCACCGATTGTCGTGGATTACAATGCATCTTTACAATAGGTAATTCGGTTGTTCTAGCCGACGTAAGCCACGTATGCAGCAGACTTGGCACAAACACCTGAATGGGACGAATTACTGAACATGCTCTACATATCTAACAATAGTGTTAATGAAGTGTGTTATTTAACGACGCTGTAAACTGCTACGATTCTATAGCGTCGGTGTTAGATGAATGAGTATGGGGCATCAGTGGAATGATTCTGACACGGCAAACCGAAATATTAAGAAAAAAACCCAATCCCAGTACCACTTTGTCCAAAACAAACTCCACACGAACTGGCATGGGATTGAGGTCGGGCGTCCGCGGTGACAGGTCGCCCATTAACCGACCGAGCCATGGCACGGCCATTCTCAACGAAGAAAAACAGACTTTTGGAATGTGATGCCGTGTAGTCTGGTAGAATTTTTCCGCTTTTCGAAGCAACCTGCTGTCACCATCTTGAAGAATGAAACAAGTTCCTCCGGAACGCTGGCAAATTTTTACTAGACTACACGGCGTCACATCCCAGGAGACTACTCTTCACAGTCACCGCCATGAGAACCTCAAATCTAACGCAGTATTCAGGAATCTAACATGGATGTCTGCACAGTTGGAACAAACCCCTCTGAAGGCCTGCATCCATCCCGCGGGCCGCAGTTGTCAATTTATGCACACAGCTGAGCCGCTTCATTCATGTCTATTATTGCAGCAATTAGTGGTGGCCTACTAACATATGTTCAATAGCGTTATCATTCGCGACACCCACAAGCAGAACGAACGACAGATATATTACGCATGAAGGTTCATGTACACGTCAGAACAAACCGTTACGTGAATTTCAGATGTTTCAAATCGAGTGATACACAGAATCATTTATTCGTTAATTGCTGCTAGTGCCCAATGTGAAGGGACAATGGGAGACCATACACACGTTCCTTCTTCGAAACAAACGGAAAGATTGGCTTATTTCAACCTAAACGTTTTTTTTGTGAGACTGAAAAAAACTAAGTATCTTGTCAGTGTTTCGTTTTGTAGTTAATTGCCTCTTGTGCGCTAGTTTAGTGCTTTCTGGTAGTCTGCGTGTAATCAGTGAAGCCTCTTCACGTGGTAGATGTGATGTCCCGCAAGTCATTAAACGCTGATTAAATAGGCCTGTAAATTGCGCAGTAGGAATACGTAATTTTAAAGAAGCGATGTTTTTACTTCGGAAATTATATACAAATATAAAATGACGTTTTATTTTGTCTTTATGGAACCGTGTTGTACTCTTGTGGAGGAAATAATCACTAAAAATTTCCAGTGTGTAGGAATGTATGGTTTTTCTTTTGTATTTAATTTCCCAATATTGAAAAATATTTAAAATAAAAGCGTTCAGATATTAATGATGTTGAAGGTTTATCCTGTGTCAGTCTTATCTGCAACGAACTGTTCACATGTTCATGCCGTTCGATCTGAGTTGGATGTGAAGTGCGAGTTGTGAGAGATTCAAACCAAAGTCATTTATTTTCGTCTACAAAGCACAAAAACCATAGAAAAAAATCATATTACACGTTGTCTTAACAAGGAGGCAGCAAAGACTTTAAAGGGAAAACGTTAATAAAGCCTAAGATTCTGCTACATTATTAACCAACATATAAAATACGTAATTTAAATATGCTTTGGCCTATTGAAAGATATAACCAATTTAAAGTATGAAGGTGAGCATTTATACGTGTAAGTGGAGTTATTTACATACATTGGAAACTAACGTCCAGAATAAATACTTCCGATTGTATGAACAATGGTTAAACCACGACAACATACGACAGTAAGGTGACAATGACAACAGAGGGGATGCAGCAGAAATTCGAACTTCAATAACCATAGTCTGATATAAACGACCTCGTACTAGACAGACAAGGTAAAGGGACAGACAGAAAATACATGACGGACGTACTGTGAATAATACACCGTGGAAGGCACTACTATAATAAACACAAAAAAGGAATGGATATAGTATGTTCGGAGACTGGATGAAGACAGGTGACTGAACTCAAGATTAAGAATTTGCCGGAAGAGGTGGCAGTAAGATCAAGAAGACGATGAACTACAATTCTCAGACGGATCCAGGCATTAAATTTCATACCCCATAAAAGGTTAAAAAGAAGTAACAATAAATATGCATAACACAGGAATACACACAGTATCTCTACACATGTCACTGTCGTTCACAAATCTCTCACGTTCCGTATGGGCCTCAAATAGAGCGTCAGCACGCAAGTCATGTTGGTAACAAAAAAGAAGGGTTGACAATTCGTATTACGGTATAGAATGGGAAGTGTTGTGTCTCAGAATAATCTCAGGGAATTGTAAAATTGGCAAGCGATCCTGAAGCATCCCATCCAAAAATACGCCGACCCACACTATAAAGACGGTGGAGCATCGAAAACAGTCTTGCGTCTGCTTCTAGATGTATCGAATTACATTGTGCTTCATCCTTTTTCTGCCAAGAACGTGATATCTAGCTTGAGACGAGCTTGAGGACACACAGGTACAAATAAACAGACAGCATGGTGTTCTCATTAGCCTAAAGAAACTGAAAAAGATTAAGGGAAGTACGTTACGTCTTCAGATAAGATCGCCTTTCCATACTTCCGCCTTCACTATCACCAAAAAATAACTACAGATTACTATTTTGCCGTCTTTATTTTTCCTGTTTTTTTGTCATTACTAACCACACACTATTCAACAAAAGAATATTCAAATATCGTTGTACAGACATAAATGTTTTATGTACTGCTGACGATAGAGTGGTTAGCACATGTCGGTATTTACTTTGCGGTATTGGAGAAAATAATATTCTATATAACAAATGCCGACATTTGAATTAGAAACCGAATTAATTACATTTTTCCCATCAAATAACTTATATGTGGTGAGCAGAGAAATTTGGGTACGCCCAAACGGTATCCATCTCAAACTTTGGTAACCACCTAACGGACTGCACGTTTCATAACCTCCGAGGCCATAACAGCGATCTTCCATCACCGTGAAAACCCCAGTTTCACAGAGGTCTAACCATGCTTCACTTCTTTTATGGGAATAGTTGAAACCTTCCCCTAGTCATAAGCCTGCAGTACACCCATCATTTTTAATTGCTGATTTTCTGGGTGTTCCAGTCGGCTGAATGTTTTCATCGTTCCGGATGAGGAAGTTTTCTCTTTTAGCACGCAAAAAGGGTAACAATTACGTACAAACATTTTTGTCTGAAAACCTGTTGGGGGGGGGGACCGCTTGGAAAACCTGGGTAAAGGTGAGAGGATATAACAGGATTAGATATGAGGATGTAGACTAGATTCGTCTGAGGAGTCCAGTGACAAAATCTTATGAACGCACTAATGAAACGTTGACCGCCATAAAATGTGTGGAACTTCTTCACCAACCGATAAACCGTCGGCTTCTCAAGGACCCTACTCCATGGAGTTATATTAATTCTGTCACGTGCGCTGCACATGAAGGACTACAGTAATATTCATGCGCTACTCCAAAGAAGCAGTTTCCTTATTATTAGAGCAAATCAAGCGTTAATCTCATCTATCGGATTGCTGCCATCTGGTTGTGCTATGTTGTTTCTATGACCGATGTTGAACTGTTTATTTCGCCACAGCTCATAGCTCATAGAGAACACTATCTGCATTATTATACACGGTGCTCAACTGTTTCTTCGACCTCAGGGAGAACCTCCAAGGAGTCAGGCTGTGACTCACGCCAATGGTACTATATATATATAAGGAAAGCATTGTTATTGCTGCTAGTGTGATGGTTTGGGTTGCTGTCGTTGATGTCCTCGCCGTAACTGTGCATGCCAGTAAGAAAAAATGCCTGTAATGGTTAACACTAGCAAGGAATCCCTCCTTACACTTCATTTTAGACTCAAATAACAGCTTCGCCCATCTTTAATAACACCACGCCATTATTTGATACACTCGTGTCTGCTATTAATGACTTAGGTTTACTCTGTTGGCAAATGGGAGGCACGCCTTACAAACGACGAAGGGCAAAGCATTCGGTCAACACCGCTCGTTTATTACGCAATAAAGTGGGAACAACTTTCGGCTTTTATATAGGCAATGTTAGAACACAATACCGTGCAAGGGACTGTCATATCAAACAACGCCATGTTATATAGCTGAAAAACTGGAATCCATTTTTACATACTATATGTCATACACAGAAAGCTAAAATACATCACAATATTTTCTTTTAAAATATTATTTATATACGTATATATATAATTACATGTCGTATGTGTTTTGCAATACAGTGGGCTTTCCCTTAACCGATGCTCACTTAACCGGATCCCCGCCTTAACTATCCTCATTCTAAATAAAATACACGAAAATAGTAACTTCAGTGATGAAGTTAATAATTTACAATTTATTATTATTACAGATATTTAAGTGATGTTATTCTATGCTGTACGTTTAATCGATAAATCATTCTATGCTTACCAAACGACACTGATATCTATGCTGCATTTATTTATCGTTTCTCTGCATTAGGCTAACCGGTTTCGTTTCTTTAACCACTTTACCACTCGACACGCTTAGCAGGTTAAACGGGAGTCCACTATGTATCTCCTCAAAAGTGGACTGGAATTTGCATATCGACAGTTTCTACACTGTAACAAAGGAGGAACAACAGAGGCAACGCACCACCACGCACTGTCCTGCATACAATAAAAGCGTGAGAAACAAAAGACTGTGAGACGTAAAGTAAAAGAGGCGCCAAAGTCATTTTTACACTTTTTTTGGGCGAAACTTTAATGCCATACGTACGCAGTTTAACCTTTTAAAGACTAAGTAAAAGTGTTTTTCTACCCAATGCTCCTCGATTTCCGAAAAAAACATTGATTTTCGGAAGTTCCCATTTGTCCTCCTGGTTAGAGCAACATGCAGATGAAGGTGAGTATGGAGCATTGGTGGAGTGATACTGACGGGGGAATGCTGAAGATAAACCTGAAACATACTGAAAGAGTACAGTAACACACTCCACCTCGGTTATAAAAACCAAAAATAATACTGTATAAAGAAACAATCTCTCCTGTTCTAAGAACCATACAAAAACATAAATTCTCTCTGTAGGCAGAACGCAGAATTTTTTAATGTTAAATATGGTGGTACATATATATATATCGCTAGACTTTACAGGGTCGATACTTCCGAGGAAAGATGGCTGTTTGAGCACATTCCCTCCAGTACGACTCTCAAATTACAGAACATGTTACTTGCTCTGAAATTCTGGCGTACTGATAAAATTTCACAAACAGCAAATCTTAAGACTACGGACCTGTCGTAAGCCAGACTACAGAATGAATGAACTTCCTTCTCCTTATCCCACTTCTGGTTGTCACGGCTAACTCCGCGTCCCCACGACCGGAGTATCTGACAAAGGCACCAATAACTGTGGACTGTAAAACGAATCAAATCAGTAACCTTCCTGTTTCCACGACTGGTTTTCTTGCCGACTATAGCACTCGGGTACACTGACGGAAGGAAACATTGAGACTATTAAAGGAATCGTGAGAAATGGTTGCGTTTTTACGACACTAGTGACTATTTTGACTTGTGTAACATTTTACAGACAGCTGGTGTGATACAAACAACTGACCAACATCTGTAGAAGTACACCGCTGCCTCGACGCAGTAGATATCAACAAGTGACAAAAGTCTGTGAAATATAGCGGTCGTGAGAACGTGGCTGTAGACAACCGGAACGTTACGCACTATTCTGTGCACATTAATCTTCAACCACTTTCATTACGAACTACTGTTACTAACTCAAGAACGGAATTTCAAAAAGGCATACAAGTTACCAGCTTCGAATCTCTGTCAGATTTCGGTCTGTTTCGAGGTAATCCGCAGATTTTCTCAGTTTCTCCAGGCGCTTGTGGATACTGGACCCTTGGAACAGGCCACGGATGCCTTACTTATGTATTTAACATGCTCCCCTCATGCCATTCGACGCTATATAGCCTCTGCTGTCAAAAGTGCGTGATTAACTTCAGAATGAAGTTCTTGAGTAGAACAGGTGTAAATGGATAATGCCAGAATCTCTTTCATATGAGAGTGCAGCCAGCCGACGGAATTCCAACGACAGACGTTTCACCTGCACGCGCAGGCCACCTTCGCTCTTCCAAACGTTTATTATTAGGGATGTAGGTCATTTTTTGCTCTAGCATTTCCTTAGGCAAGCAGACGCTCAGGCTGACATTTCGACCGTCCGGTTGCTTCCGCAGTAAACTGAAATTCAGAGTTTTGACTCGATTCTCCATGGTTTTATTAGAATGGAATTAACCTTATTTGCATCTATTGCGCGATATGAGTAACATAAAACATGTTTTTGGAACTATAAGAACAAAAGTAATAATAACATAAGTTCCTGCACATGTAACTTCCACAACGTGGCTTGATATTGAAACGGGCTGACTGATTATAATCTGCTACATCTCGGTCAATATCGTAATTTGCTACGGGCTGCACGACCCCGGTTTCGGCTCTCCGAAGGGGCAGGAAATTCTGTCCCTCTCCCCTGCCCCAAAGGGCCTTAACTGGTTCTGTGGCACACTCAGCCTCCTATCGAACTGAAACCGATGGATTCTCCCCCTTCCTGTCCTTCTCATGCCTATCCTACCCCTACTTCATCACTTTCGGTACATTCTAGTGGCAAGAATGAACCCCCAAAAACGCTAGCGTAAGCACAGACTTGCATGTTTGAAAAGTACCAAACTGTAAAGTCTGGCATTACGATATGATTTTACATAAACAGACCTAAATAATACCCTAGGCCACTCAATTGTGGGTTCATAGTCTGAACGAGGTGACAGCCAACGACGTCGTATCCTGCACAGAACACATTACTGGCAGGTACCACATTCCGACAACTTACGGAATAAGATTCAAGTGCCTATTATCTTGGCAGTGAACAGCAATTACATACACATTCCATTCACAAGCCACTTGTTGTTCTGCTGTTACAACAGTAGGCCTATTTATTTCTTCAGACATAATTAAAACGCAGTGATATCTTTGTTACATTTAATCTGAAGCATGCAACGCAACAGTAAACAGTTCCTGGGGTGAATAAACATAACAATTGCTTCCGGGATCTAAAGGCGGGTTTACAGGACTCGTACATACCCCAGTTAAAGAAAGTGGTGTAACTGATCCATTTAAAATACCAAGTGCTTCAAACACACAATACTCAACAAACAAATGCACTCTTATTATTTTTTATATATTACATAATACAATCTTTGTAAGCTAGTCCAACATGTTTCGATCCCCTTCTGGGATCATCATCAGGGACTCCTTTGAGAGAATAAACTAGACAACGAAAACTAACAATATAAGTGCATGCTAAAAGTATAAAATGTAAAAAAAATGGTTTAATTGTAGGCGATCTTTCGTGGTGGATCCCTGGTCTGCTGTGTACAGGAAATTGGTTGTTTATATGCGGATGGATAAGGCAGTAATATCTACTGTGTACAGGAAATTGGTTGTTTATATGCAGGTGGATAAGACAGTAATATCTACTGTGTACAGGAAATTGGTTGTTTATATGCGGGTGGATAAGGCAGTAATATCTACTGTGTACAGGAAATTGGTTGTTTATATGCGAGTGGATAAGACAGTAATATCTACTGTGTACAGGAAATTGGTTGTTTATATGCGGATGGATAAGG
>JAKCWW010002508.1:5876-56422 GCA_026260175.1 Reticulitermes lucifugus
CAGACTAATTTGGAATTTATCTGGAAGCTGTCAAGGGCCTTGATGGCTGCCTGACTGTCAGAAAGAATATAGATCTTCTTTCCTGTGTAGCCCTTTTCTATATTCTCTGTTATACAAGCCTTAATGGTGTATATTTCAGCCTGGAATACCATGGTGTGGAGCCCAAGCCTGAAGCTGTGCCCCCTTCTTGAGCCCCATCTATACACCCCAGCACCAGTGCTTTTATTGGTCTTGGACCCGTCCGTGTACTAGACCAGACCCCCTTTGTTGTCTGGGTTAAACCTGTTCTGCCATTGACACTTGTCAGGGAACTTGACTGTGAATGGCTTGTGGTATGCATATCTCGGAAGCATCCTGTCAGACCCCATTTGTAGGATGGGTTCGGGCTCCATATCCCAAGATTTTTTCGTGTGGCCAAAGGTCTCCACTGTTGGGTACACATTAGTCTGTAGATCCCTGCCTGGGCCTCCACCTCAATCATCACGTGACAAGGAGGAAGTCCCAGGAGAACCTTCATTGCAGCTGTTGGGGTCATCTTCATCACCCCTGTTATGGCCAGACAGGCTAATCTCTGTAGCTTACTGTACCCTTACAGGCCCAAAAAGCCCTGTAGGCCTTATTCATCACATTTTTCAGCTGTGCCTTCCATGTCAATCCCTTGTCCAGAATAAGTCCAAGGTATTTGACCTCAGTAGTCAGCTGCAATGTGTGTCCAGAGAGGGTTGGTTCCTTTAGGCCCCTTAAATCTCTCATCTGGGTGAAAGGTACTATCACCATAGCTAACTCTTGCATAATACTATCACCATCTTTTGTAGATTGATAGCTGAGTGCTATCACACCACTGTTGTACCATACTTAAAGCTTCCTGTAGAAGCTGTGAGATGGTGTTCAGGAATTTTCTGCAGATGAGGATAGCAATGTCATCTGCATATTCCAGTGTATAGCAGCCATTCCCATTGAGTTCTCCTGTGAGTTCATCCCCAACCAGGCTGCACAGTAGAGGCAATAGAACGCCCCCCTGAGGACAGCCTCTGACCACAGACCCCTCCAGAGTTTTTCTTGCAAGCGTGGCTGTGATTTTCCTGCCACCCAGCATGGAGCCGATCCATCGACAGATTGTGTCTCCAAGCCCATGCCGTTTGGCAGCCTTTGTTATGATATCAAATGAGGTGCTATCAAAATCTCCCTCAATATCTAGGAAAGCTCCAAGTGTAACTTACCTGTTTTCCACTGCTTCCTCTATGTGTGTGATCACATGATGCAGTGTGGTTTCAGTGGACTTCCCTGGTTGGTAGGCAAATTGGCATTGATGTAGGGGATGTAGCCCCAAAATCTCGTCCCTGATATGCCTCTCCACCAATTTTTCCATCGTTTTGACAATATTCTGTAGCCTCGGTATAGTTGGCCTTCCCGGGTTTAGGGATAAATGTCACCTTGACCTCCCTTCAAGCTTTGGGTATGTACTGTCTTGCTAGGCAGGCTCTAAAGACACGGCACAAATGAGTCATTAAATGATCGACTCCTTTTTGCAAGAGTGCAGGTACAATTCCATCAGTCCCTGCTGACTGACCTAAATGGTTTGAATGTGTTAATCACCCATCTTATTTTAGACTGATCAATAACCTTTTTAGACAGTTCCCAGTCCTTGTGAGCAGCAGATGCTCTCAGGTTTGGCTGTCCCTGACCTTCCAAGGTTACTTCTTCTCCAGCAGACCCTGGAAAATGAACTCTGTATCATTCCCTCAGGGTCTCTTTTTTAAGATAGTGTGTATCGGCCATGAAGTGGTTGAATAGATTCCACCCTGTTGGCCGACTGACTGGCCATGATCCTCATGAGTCTGACCCTGTCAGGTACATCCTTGATCCCCTGACAGTAGTACCTACAAGAGGACTGTTTAGCCTTTCCAGTCTCTTTGTTGTAACAAGTGAGGGCCATCTTATATGACTTCCAGTCACCTGTCCTTTTAGCTTCATTAAAAAACCATCTTATTGAAGCTGTAAGGTGGCTGAACTCTTTGTTCTACCAAGGAACCATCCATGGCAAGAGAGTCACTCTGGCTGACAGTTTTGGTGATAGGATGGCCTGCTGCAACATGTCAACAGCCAGCACTACATCCCACCCCGAATGTATAACTCTTGGTACAACTCCTGGATTCACCTTTAGGTCTTCCTGATAGGATTCCCAGTTTGTTCTCTTGGGGTTGTGATATGTGAGCCTGGTAACTTCCAGGTCACCCACTTGCAATACTATGTATCTGTGGCCTGACAAAGAGATCTCATCAGGTATGTGCCAAGTAGTCACTAGATCCCCTATCTTGTCAGTCCCTAGTGTCAAGTCTATAACCTTCTTCCTATTACTCATTACAGAAGTAGGCTCATTACCTTTATTAAGAATATTAAGATTTGTGCTAACCAAATATTCCATTAAGCATTCTGCTGGTGGATTGATGTCTGTGCTCCCCCATATAATGTGGTGTGCATTGGCATCACATCTAACGATCATCTGCAATTCCTACTGCAATAGTCAACGACTTCCTTTAACCCCTTTGACGGGGGTGGTTTTTCTGACTCATAGGGGAGTTATGTTGAGGTAACATTAAGTTCCCTCTTGCTCTGACCTCTAATGTAAGTCATCCTCACTGTCATCACATCCCTAGAACAGAGCTCCGGCAGCGGAAAGGTATGAACTGTGTTCCTAACAAAAATGCAGGATCTAGGAGTAATACTGGTTCCTGCAGACAACAGTGTCCCCCTTATATTGTATAATCCCGTTATCAGTCCCCATAAACCCAGGGTTCCTGAATAAGTGCTATATCTATCTCCCCTATAGCAAGTTTTCGGCAAAGGAGTGCTGTTACAATCTTGCTATGGTGCAGATTAATTTGAATAAATTTACATTTTCAGGACATCTTGTGCCCATTTGCCCTTGATTTTCATTAGATGCTGAACGTCCCTAGGTTTGCTGGGAATACCAGCTCCCTGGGGTGGTTTGCCAGACTGGCTGGCCCCCTGTTGAGCAAAACTAGGCAGGTACTTCTGTACCACAGTGTCCCTGGTTTTGATAGGTTTTTATTTCATGTTTTCTTTATAAGAGTCTCACAAGTAATGGGGAAATAGTAGTCACGACCTGCAGAGACCCTTTTGGGTGGATGGCATAAATAAAACAGGGTGCTGCCTGGTACCCCGAGGGGATCGCTAGCAGCACTGCTGTCACCACTCCAGTGCCATGCAGCCCTCAGCACAATATCTCTCACCTTGGCTTGGCTGGACCATTGCCCACTTTAGCTGCCTACAGACGTTACCCCCCTTGGCGATGGGGATGCCAGAGGTTGGTTTTTGGAGGGGTAATGAGCGTGTAACAGTTTTCCACTCCTCCAAGGACTGAGCTGGGTTGGATATAAGAAACAATACAGACACATGTAGATTTGTATCATGGTCTTTTGGGTTATGACTGTGTGTTGTCTGTTACGTGAAATTGAGAGGTAAATGTTATCACAATTTTGCTTAGAGTAGTTTCATCACCAAAGATTTATGTGTTAGGCTAGAATGTATGAATGAAGTTGAGTGACCTTTATCTACATTTAGCAGTTTCAGGTAATTCTGTAGACCTTTCTTGAAACCAGGTGTTGGGCTCAAGTTTCCATCTGTTCTGTTTTGTATACCTGAGTAACAAACAAACAAAAACTATCTAAGTAACTCACTCATTCACTCACTCCATGGAGCAGTCCTTTTTGAGAAGCTGGTATCACTCAACTGATCAAGAAATTTCTGCCATCACTGGTCCCCACCCTGAGCCAAATGAATCCAGTTCACATCCTTGCATCCTAATGCTGTAAAATCAAGTTTAATGTTATATTCCCATCTATGTGTAAGTCTCCAAGTGGTCTCAATATATTTATTTACAGTTTTTGAATGATTATGTCAGTAGTTTGGCTATATAGCATCAAACATAGGAAGATACTGAATTTGTGAATTGGAAAGATCTGGAAGGAAGTAGTTTTGTCCCAGTTTGAGGTATGACCTGAGCATTTGCATGGAGGAACTGAGAAAATGCACAAAAAAGTCTCATCCAGTATAGCTGGTTTTGCAGGTCAGAATTTGAACCCTGGACCTCCTGAATATGAAGCATTTGTCTGTGACATTAAATAATTATATTGCAGGTTAGACAGTTTCTCTGGGACTTCTGTGGTGCCTTTAGACTGGCAGACAACTGTAGGTTCATCCTAGAAATTTGCCAAGCATCACCATGGATAAACATTTGTATGCTTCATTCTCACAGGTATTGTTAGTGAAATAATTGACACATCATTATGTTGCAGGCAAACAGGAGCACAAGGCACAGGCTGTTTTCAACCACACGGAGGACTATGTACTATTTCCTGATGAAGCAACAACATCTTTATGTGCCTGGAATTCACGCAATGCATCACGTAAACAGCTGTTGTCACTTGGTGAGTGGGCTGATGATTGAATGTCATTGTTTAGTAGCTAACACTGCTTCATATGCCAGTGGTCTCTGCATCAGATGTTGGCTAAGAGGCTTAGGCTTGCTGTCTATACAGTTAATGTATTTTGTCAAGTAGTAACCTTAAGTATTGTTTTGCATATTGTTCATTGTCTTGTGTTTTTTCAAACACAGCTTTGTGAAAATTGGATCTGTTTCTGTCATCAACTATAAAGCATTGTACTCAGTTGAGCTTAGACAGAGCTAGCCTGTCACTGAAAGAACCCACAAATATGAACACTATTCAAAATAATAGTCATGTTTATTGTGACACTGTCATGAGAAACATTTAGACTTCTCCATGAAGTAGGTTCATATAGCAGTAACACTCAAGATTTCTGTACAGGAGGTACCCAATTACTGATTTTTGGCAGATTGTAATTGGTTTTCCTCATTCTTTCCAGGTATATGGAAGGATAGTGTCTTAAAATATGCTACAGCAGCCTCATTTATCCCACGTTCCATTCACGAGTCTTTCCCCATCCCATTCAGCACTATACTTGTGCATTTGTAGTAGTCATTACATAACCTCTAAGAATCAGTTATTTGGTCAGCCATAGGTAAATGCAGAAATAGTGCCATAACATAAGCCTTGTTTATAATTGTCTATGCCATTGTTGAAGTGTTATTAAAATGGACCAAAAATAACATAATGTTTATTATAGACATGCTGTATGTAATACTGATGTAGTAGAAGGGTTTGTTGTCTGCTACAGGTGGTCCTATTGGAGGTAAGGTCTGTGAGGACTGTGGTACATTTTAAATGCAGGATTGCAATGTTGCAAATATGTTTTATATGTATTCTGAATAGGAGCTTCATTGTTGATTGTTTGCAGGACACAATGGCCCAGTGAGGCTTATTGTTCACTCCCCCACTGCTCCAGCATTCCTGACTTGCTCAGATGACTTCAGAGCACGCTTTTGGTTCCGTAGAATGCCCTTGCACTGACTCAAGCTAGAAGATAAAGATCTCAATACAGGTGACTCCCTCAGCCTGGATATGTGTGTGTCTGTATCAGGGAATTGAAATGTCTCCTTTTTCCATGTACTTTTGTAGTTTGTTAGTGAACTTCAAAACAGGAAATCCAGATGCTCATCAGTGATGTTTGTAACATATGAGTGTTTTTGTATTTTTGAGTATGATATTCTGTACCACCAGGTAATAATCATCAAGAGTGTTCATAAAAATATGTCTGTCTTCTTGTTATTAGTTTGGTATGTTGTACCATGCACATATGCTGCTACAACAGTTTGACAGAAGAAAACAAAAATTGTTGTTATAGATGGGTCTCATTACATCCATATATATATAGGTTCATTCAGCAATGCTGTCCATCTATGAACTATATGTTGTCAGTGGTAGATGAATGGATGAGTGGAGAATTGGTATGTCCTTATTAACCCTTATCATTTGGGTATAGGGATTTAAGTCTCCTGGTATTGCAGGGCTGGCAGACATGTTTTGACTCAGGGGTAGAGAGTGCAACACATGGTCAGTTAGAGCACACGTGCCATTTAATAGTGTGACGCATAGCTATAAAAGTTAAACACTTGGAACCACAGAGATGCAGACCTAAAGAGTCAACAAAGTCATTTCACAAAAACGTTTCATGTTTCTAGCACAATGTCGTGGTTTGGTGTTTCTCACAGATTATATATATATAGCACAATAATTTGTCAGCCAAAACTTAGAAGTCTTTTTCGTGTGTGATGTGCTGTACAATATAATTAGTTATGTGACCTCTGTCCTGAAGATGGAAACATAATGTTCCTCTGAAACTTTGGTACCTATCTACCAAACTGTATGTCATCACATCCCATAAGACTGTTTTGTCTTTAAACTGGTAGTTGCATACATAACTGGAAGATAAATTTTTAATACTGCACCAGTTCTGCATAGTATGGCTCATCAAGATGAAGCAGTATGTGGTATATTATTTTACACTTCTCATTCATGGTAATTGTTGGGAACAGTTGGTTTTGACTGCATTTCTGCTCTGATGCAAAGAACAAATGTGTTTATGTGCAACTCCACAACAAGGTTTGGAGATTTTAATGCAAGTTTTGAAAGAAATTCTGGAGGGATTTCTATAGTTGACATGTCTGTCCCTGACAGATTGGCCTTTAACTTGACATATGCCAAAACTCTCTGCTATCTCATCTTACATCTCCACAATTTGTCTGTGAGTGTTACAAAATTTGGTGTCATTAGTTTTGCTGAAAAACATCAAGCAGATTATATAACTGGCCTGCTACTGTTGCCAGAACACTGTAGTGTCTGATGCATGCAGTTTTGATACAGTGGACATTTCATAAGCGCTTGTTCTACTATGCCAGAGTCATACACTACATTCCTGTAGATCTCTCTGAGCTGTTGCTAGTATGGAATCTTCACTGTGGTTGTGTTGTGAAAGAGTTAAATGTAAATTAAAAGGTAAAGTTTTCCCTGTCCATGCAATGAAGGCATATAGGGGCAGTAGAGGTATAGCCCCACTCATTCTTAACCTCGGCACTAGATGAAGGTGAGTGGTTAACGTCACGCCCTGGCCGCTTTACCCCTGCAAAAGAACCGTGGTACCCATTGAATAACAGGCTGGGTCGGCTCTTCTTGGAGAAGAGAAAAATCTCTTGCCCTTACCAGCATCTGAAAACTGGACCGTCCAGTCTGTAGCCTAGTCACTACACTGACTGCACGACTCAGCTTTCTCTGAAAGAGTTAGGACTTTTATAAACAATGTCCAAAGATTCTTATTTGTTACACACAGGTAATACATATTGTTGAAAATGGACACATTCTCTTTTCAGAAAATATTCTTCAAACCAGTTTTATCCTGTATCATGTACTTGTCACTGCACCAAGTAAAATCTCAGGATTTGCATCACTGTGTATTTGGTTCTCTGACATTTTGACTCTTGAAGATGAGACCATTGTGTTTCCTCAAAATGCTGGGAACCAAATACCCAGTAATGCAGTGTCAGAGCTCATAAGAATGGGTGCCTCATCCACAGCTCTGCAGAAACTAAAATATTTGTATCTTACAATTTAACCCATCCATATCCATTAGCCTTCATCACAGAAGGTGTAATATTACACCAAATGTGAAGAGGACTTGAAGTGATTCCTGCTGCCATCTGTGGGTGATATTGTGCTCCTCTGTGACTTGTAGGCTGTACATGACTTCTAGAGACAAGTGAAAGTACTTTTTAGTAATTCATGTACTGTGGAACCTGGACTTCATATTTCTAAAGGGACCATTCAGAATGAATGATAAATTAAGGAATATGTAACATTAGGGAAATTAAAATTTATGTAACTATTGAAATTAAATACACAGACTTGATATTGTGTCACATTAAAAATGTCATCTAGGCAAACCTAAAATGTGATACCTTACATACAGATATGATCTGATAGTATTAAAGGGAAGACAGTTTTGCTTGCATAAGAGATGTCATGATTACAGAGGTGTTTTTTGTACATATTATTTGTAGGTGATATAGTGATTCTGTATTATTTAACATTACGATTAGAACTTGTTGACAAAGTCCAGCGCGCAAAAAAAAACATTCCTTGTGATACCATGCAACTGGAGCTGCTACTTTACTTTCAAGTTAATATTGCATTTCTTTGCCAGTGGGTGTCTTGTTACTGGACATGAGGTGTTGTCAGGTTACAGATTGAGGTGTAATTAGTGCTACACTTCAATACTTGGAGCTGAGGTGTAATTTCTATTGCACTTCAAAATTAGAATCATATTTAATGAGTTACATGTGTCAGCATTTTAAGTCTTCAAGTAAGTACAGAACCCAATTAAGGCCTAAATAGTTATAAAGTTTCAGTAAAGAGTTTCCCATGCTGAAATTGAACAAAAATGATATGAAGGAGCTAAACAGACTTGACATGCATACTTTTTTTTTTACTTTCTTTTCCATTCATTTAATTGTTCAGAAAATAGGTTGTCTATGCACTTGTGACATGTGTTCTGCAGAAATGTTGCATCTGGCAATATAAGTCATTCATTTTTATGCATTCTGTATGAAATACATGCTGACTGCCTTACATGGAGACCATGTCTCTTAATTCTTCCTTGACCTAATATCGGTGACTAAAGTGTTTGCTGGGCTTTCATTAATTTTGATATAGGTGTTCTTTACAAAAAGCTGTTAGGCAAGTGTGATTTCATAAAATCGGCTCAGTGAGAGTCATACTTTGGTCCAGGGTGTGAATGAATTTATGCTGATACTTTCCATATTTCTTGACCAGTTTGGGTGAAATTCAGTAGAGAAAATCTCCTTGTAATGTCATTGTGCAGTTGCGTGTTTCATGAAAGTCAGTGCAATTAAGGCCATATTTTACCTACAGGTGTAAATTAAATTTTACCCATATTGTAAACAAAAATTTTTGAGTGTGAATTATGTGAAAATCCGACGCAGTGAGAGCTGTACTACCGGAGTAATTGAAAGTGTAGCTATACTTTCCACGTTTATTGTCCGATTTGGGCGAAATTTGGTGTGATACGCATATAATGCTGTTGAACATTTGTGGATTTCATAAAACTCGGCTCGGGAGAGGCCGTTCTTTTCTTCCGCGCGTACATCAAAATACATTTATGCTCGTACGGTGTTACTGTAGGACAATTCGGAAGTAAAGAACTCCGTGGTAAAATGTATATACTGCGTTACAGAGCACCTTTTTCGAACATATGTCGTAATAATTAATATTAGAATGTGGCATGCATTTCACGAGTACTGTAATAAATTACCGCGCTAGTATTGTCGTGCAAACTTACACTACGCATTCTTCTAGTACGACTCGGCGCCTAAGTTCCTGGTTTCGATTTTACTCGGTAGATATCGCAATTATGACGTATTTTTGAAGTTCAAGTGCGATCACGTGACCCACGCTAACCGCCATCTTTGTGTCTGCTATAAACACTAGAACCGCGATAGCAACGATTACAAGATTTGTCCAAGTTTTTTAGTGTTTGTAAGTGAGTAAGTGATTTACAGAATGTCTGGAGAGAAAGGGGACGTCAAGAAAGAAAATGCAGTTGATATTTCAAATAGGGTAATGTTATATTTATTAAGATATACGGTGCAGAACTTTTGCTCCCATGCTGGCCCAACGTGATGAAGAAATACGGCAGGTCAACAGTAACTATGGAAAATTGCAGTACTTGGCCGGCATCGAGCTAAGAGTACATATTAAATATTAATGAAATAGGGGTTTCAGTGTGCTTAATAATGCATGAATAGAATCTTAATTACTTGGGGAAGGTAGTTAAATATCACTGGAAACTTACGATATTTGTCCTTCAATGGCGGGGTGAAGTAAACTTCGGCCATCGATATCCATCTGGCGGGAAACGAGAGAACTTCGAAAACGGGCGGCAGATCGGAAAGTTTGAATTAATTGTAATATGTTTTTGGTGTTAATGTAAATACTGTTACATAAGCACATGATTATCAGTTACATGCATGCTGTAGCATATAGGTAAATCAAGCTAACTGGTGTGATTTATGCTGTTATCGACAGGAATCAGAAGATGATGCTCCACTGAGTCGCAATCGAAGAAGTGGTGGGAAAAGAGTATCCACAATTACTAGGACTACCCAGGAAGGAGAAGCCCTCTTAAAGGTACTGTCATTTTCTTCTGCTTTGTTTTCACTACTGTTCTAAAGGCATCAAGTGAAATTGCATGGATACAGTGATCTGCCATTTTACAATTGCTTGTATGATAGAGTGGGTTGCTTTGTTGATAGGTAAATGTGTCTGTTGCAGGGTTTGGGGCATAAGGAGGAGAGTGGAGGTGTGGAAGTGGAGAACAGACGACGCACTAGATCTTCCACCAGAGGTGTCCTGCCCACTCCACCTCCTCCAGCTAAGAGAGAAAAGAAAACACCACCTTCTGGAGGAAGAAGTGAGTCACATGTATCTGTCATATAGCAGCTTTGTGGGTATATATTGTATGAGTGGTTGGCCTGTGAAGATCAAGAAATTCTTTCTTCATGTAAATAAAAATTTACTGTGAACAGGGTTTCAAATGGTATTCTGAAGTACTGCCACAATATTTATACTTCAATTAAATGGCCACGGCTACGAGTATAATTCATATCCTGGAGTTTCTCTTACATTTGCGGTAAGCAACAGGAAAGAGATATATGTACGTATGTACACGTACGATGTGTGTACATACATACATATACATACATACACATATGCATACATACATACATGCTTGCGTGTGTACACACATATACACGTATTATGTGAGGCATGTAAACTGAAACCTGTTCGTGGTGGTGCTGTGCATTTGACTTGGTAAACATGCTGGCAAACATGTAGAGCAGTACAGTTGAGTGAGTGAGTGCGTACTTTAGATGGCATTATAGTGCAGCTGAAAGGTGTTGTACCAGGTGGTGAATTTGTTCAGAAAAAACCAGAGGACAGTGATCCGGTTTCTTGGAGCAGGACTTGAACTGTGGTGAAAATCATAGGCAGATGTATACAGTCTGTGGTGCTGCATGTGTATCATCGTGGTGCTGGATTGGCTCCATGTTTTGAATGGTTAGGCAATGAATGACAGATGTGTGAAGACTTGGAGCTCATGTTGCTAATTCAGAGAACATTGCACAAGTTGAAAATGTTATGCGTGAGGACAGGCATTATATTTTTATTCCCTGTTGATGGAATTTAATATGAATATCAGTACTGCATGGAGTTGTATCTTGAATATCACAGGGTTTGTACCCATTGAGCCCCATGTCTGCAGGAAGGCAGGCATGCACATGCTTGTGCCCACACACACACACACAATGGGCATTGCATATCAGTAATGCTGGAACACTTGCAGTGATACAATAGTGAAGGTGATGCATTTGTGCGGCAGATTTTGGTAGGCAGTGTGACATGGTGTCACCATTTAAACCCACAGAAAAAACAGCAGGCATGCGATGGAGCTACCCCAACAACAATTTCATGTTATGAGCAGTTGCTAGTAAAGTGAAGTTGTGTGTGTTCCTTTGACATCGAAGGAACCCTGTTTCAGCACTTCAGATCATGTAATAACACAGTTAGTGTCAAACTGTTACAGTAAGATGCTTCAAACACAGCATACCAAGATTAACCCTTTAACGCCAAAATGAAATCCCTCCGCTCAACGGCAACTTGCCGAGATTTTTAAATAGGAATTTTAATTCTTAATGCTTACTCTTAGAAAAAAAATCATATCTCATAGACTTTTCCTTCAAATTTAAGGAAATAAAATTTCGCAGTCTGTTTATGAATTGATTAATGCGGGCAAAAATGTTCACATACTTTATATTAAATTTAAGCTTGTGAATTGCATGCATTATGAAAAATTTAGTGTAAATATTTTATTACATAATTCTGGTTGCTGCAGAAGATCCGTGGCACCTTGGATCACTATTTTATCACAACACAGACTATTTGCAATTCGGGTGTTCTACAAATTCACGTTTGTTTGATATTCCGTGAAACAAGGCACCACGCACAGGCCCACATTACATTTTGCACACTTGTATACCGTGTCCTTTTTCTGGCTGTGCGTGGAACAAACATGGCAGCAGATTTTATGTTGTATGTACCGTGCATTGTATCATGAATATAAGTTAAAACCAACTAATCCACAAGATTATTAACAGAATAAGATGTATTTGCTGGATTTTGCTGGCCAGTGTTTGTTATGGTGGGTGTCGAGCCTCATAACATTTGTTGCACCTGCACTTGACCTTCTAACCATTGCAGAATGAATGTTACATTCGTCTGTTTTACAAAGACTGTTGTGTGTGACTGGGTACAGCTACAGAAACCTAATGCCACAAAGATATGGGCTACTTCTATGGTGACAGCAAAACAGATCTAAAGCTACAATGTGAATGCTGGGTAAAATTTCTGCTATTCAAGGGTGCCCACGACGTTTTTAGTATATTTGACGGTTGTGTATTGCACATTATTGCCCTACAGCCCCTAAAGAGTGTCCCAGAACTACAAGAGACACTTCTGTGAGCTCCCCTATAGCTGTAAATGTGGATTTTCACAGATATCTCCAGTTTTTGTGTATTAGTTTCGTCTGAACAATATGCGTTACAGTACGCCACTGAAAACCTTTCAAATCATCAATTAGTACTCGTTTCATAGCCCACTGTTGATATTCAACCCACATTTGACTCCAGTGCTAGCGATAAACAAAAACATGCTGTGTCTGGAACAGTATTAGTCAGCTGACATAAATGCACAGTTTCAATATGTTGACATCTAAATCAGGGTTTTTGGAGGGGTTAGAGGGGAGGAAGTGGAGTAATTCTTACTCTACAAAGAAGCCCTGACCTTCAGGGGACCTACGGCATATAAATCATTAGCAGTACCTGGGATAGGGGTGAAAAAATGCTTCCAAATTCGACACACGGTTGGCGACCTCTATGGGTTGTTCGGCAAATTTAAAGAGCTCACTGCGCAGCCCATATATGGGTTGTTCAGCAGCAAAGGGTTAAGAAAAATGTCTGAGTAAACTCTGTGATGGCATCATCTTGGTGCATGATGATGTCCATGCTCATGTGCCTCACAGTTTAGGATCAACTGAATTCCATGTGATGGGAGGTGTCTGAACGTCCTGCGTATCGTCTTGGCTTATTGCCATGCAATTTTTCATGTCTTAAACTGATAAAAGTAAGCACTCAGAGGCCATATATACACATCAGACTGATATGCATAAGGCTATGGTACAGTAGTATAGGAATCAGCCAAAGCAGTTGTTTGTTGGTGGTATATGCCAACTTATATATATATGTATACTCCTCTCTAAATGCCTGTGGTGATTGTTTTAACTGTTGCAGTACCTTCACCCATGTCTGTACTTGGATCAGGCTTAGTTTTATATGTCTTGTGTATATACATGGGGTGTTTCAGGAGGAATATGCCATACTTTGGGAGAATGTGCTTTGGAGAATTTACTGTGATATAACCAAACGTACCTATAGCCGAAGTTGAGCAGTTACGGAGATAATGGTGCGAGAAAAATGTGCTCTTTTGCGGTTCTGCACACTCTGCTGGTGTAACATAATGCTAGTCCCTACACTGTGGAGGCAAATGTGCTATGTAAAGTACTTGAAACCCTAAGGATGATTTTTATGAAACTAGTATGAGTTTTTTTGTACTTAATCAGTGTCTGTATGTCACTCAGGTGTTAATTAGATGTTAATTACAGGTGTCTACATTACAGGAACTGCAAATTTCTCCTCATTTTAATATGTCTTTGGTGATCAGTAAATGTGTAACAGTTCCCATTCTTTAAAACTTATCTTGCGATTATATCCATAATAGTTCAGCCTCGGATAGAGGTATTTTTGGTTATGTCGATATAATTTAACCTAAGGAACGTTCTCTTGAAGTATGGCAGATTCCATCTCAAATATCCTGTGTGTAAAATATAAGGAGTAACTTTGTATGCATTAATGTAATGGAATTCTGGTTTTTATTTAGCCAGTGGTGTCAGTAAACCAATGTGTATGGTGACCATATTGTATGGATGTTGACAGTTTGCATTAAGCATGATTGCTGTTTTGGATATTGTCCATTGTCTTGGTTTTTTTTATAACACCATGTTTTGGGGTCCTAATTTGTTGGATCTGTTTAAAAGACCTGTCACTGGACAGAACACATTCTAAGCCTTGTATACTTACAAGATCACATCTCAACTGAGAGAGGTAAATTAATGTACAAAAAATTATAAAAATTAATAGCTCTGGAGTTCAGGATCCTCTCTAATCATCAACAGTAACAACCATCTAACAAACCACCCAAACTCAGGAACCAATAAAAATCAAACAAAAGTGGCAAGTAAAAACTGCCTGTAAGTACAGAGGCCGAAAATGCAGAATATTTATAATAATTGACCACTGGACAGTTGAGAAAAGAACTCGCAAAAACTAGAAGCCAAGTATGAATAATCACAGTGTCTCATAACATTGATCCCCCAAATGTTTGAAGTTTAAAACTCAACAGAAAGAGCAAGACAGCCCATGAAGTCATGAGAACTAATTGCCAGTGATAGAAATTTTGTAGGCAAAAAATGATGAATCTGTCAGAATGAGCTCTACAGGCTTACCCCGCACTTACGACAGGTTAGATTCCAGACCACTGTTGTAACTCGAAAATCATCGCAACTTGAAGCAATGCATTTTGATGTTGCATTTTGATATGAAAGTACTTTTGCAGTTAGTTTGCCAGCTTCAGATTTCCTTGGACAGTGCGTGAGAATGTTGGGGAGTGTCAACTGCTGCTTTATTACGCATGTTTATGCGATTTGGTATCATCTTCAAGTCTTGTTTGACACAGTGTTATTAAATGGGAAGAATGCTTTGCTTTTCTGTGTTCTGTTATTCCTGTCGCTGTCGTGTAATGTCAGAAATAGCGCACATATGTTGTCGTTGCATTCCTGTGTATGTGGTGGTTGCAAGCCAGGTTGAAAAGTCCTTTGTTTATCAGGTTCACGGCGTGGGAGGCCTAAGAGAGAGGAGAACCAGGAGGAGAAACCAAAGGAGGATGACAATGAACAGGAAACCAGTAATGATGCAGCCAATGAAAAGAGTGATGGAAAACTTGAGGTAAATTGGCAAGGGCTTGCTGTCTGTCTTGGCATTTTCCTTTCCTTAAAGTTTCTACATCAATAGGATTACTAGGTTTTGGGACTTTGTCCATCATTTCATATTCCAAAAAGGAAAGCAGCATTTCAGAAACTGGATCTGTTTCTGTCCTTAGGTGAAATGCTGGGGAGGCACCTGCTGACTTCATCAGAAAGATGTATTCGCAATAACTGGACATCCTGCGTCAGGTAACGGCCTCTATATATGCACCTAGGATCGTGTTTTACTGGAACAGATTTAACGTAGTTTGTTTATGTGCATAAGTCCAGTATTCTTCAAAATAGGTGTTTATGTTACTGGTTTAGTTTGGTGGTATTAATTGTAACTTTTTTTTTTTTTTTCCAGTTTTAGATCATAATGGCTATTCCTACAATTGCTGTTGTAGATTTTTTTGTTATCTGCTGACAGAATTTGATTCTGGGTGCATATGTAGAGGTAGTTACCTGACGTAGGTTGTCCAGTGACTGGGAGTAGTTTGTTTTGTCAGACCAAAGTGAGTATTTAACTACCTACCATTTTATCTGAAGACGGGAACACATCCACTTTCCAAGTGTTGTTATTTTCAGAATACTGTATGATGGACAGAGTCCAGAAACCTAGTATTCCTAATTGATTACGTATCATTGTCAGAACCTGTAACATTTTGGAACTGAATTAGTAGTGTTGCTACAAAAGATTTGTGAAGTTCACATGTAGATTCGAATAACCTGTCTCCATGATTTGACTTCTGTTGTGGCATTAGTTTATCATACAGTGATTTGGATAGAAGTACCTAGGACACCCAGAATGTTGTGTCACATTAATTACAACATGCTGTATATATGATGTGCATTTTGTTACATGTCTATGCCTTACAGCTTGACAGATTTTGAGGAGATTTTTAATAGGAGAACATTAATTTAAAGAAAGATACTGCCTGTGGCTACTACTGTAGCGCAAATGTAATTGATATTATGAAATGTGGTTAAGTGGTTAGCACTCCTGTTTCTTATTCTGTTCGTCAGGGTTTAAATCTTGGCATATGTTCTTCAGTTCCTAGCACATTTATATGTTTATTATTTACTTTATGTATTTGCCCAGTCTGGAATTTTTATGTGTGTGGTGAAAGCTCATTAAGGAATTTCATTGCACATTTTAAGAACTTTGTATGCATGCTATGTACAGGCCACAGATATAAGTTTCATGGATGATGGGCTTGACTGCACTTCATACTTCCCCATTTCTGCCTCCTGTTGCATTCCCCTCCCAACTGCTTTGGCCTGTACCAACAAGCCCAAAGAGCTTGTGCAGAGGTTATCATTGCCAACATTTGAACAGAATGGCTGTGTGGCTGGATGAGGGAGTATAACTGATTGAGGAGGTTGAGAAGGGAGTTGACTTTTTCTCCATCACCTTGGTATAGAGCCAGTGACATGAAGCAGTATTAGTAATAAGGTAGAAAGACGGGGACAATGTGACCTCACTCTTCCATATTGCTGGTCCAAAACAGTGAATTGTGGAATGTCACATGGCTTGGTGCTTTTTCTGCATATAGCTCGTGTGGAAGGCATTGAAGAAATTTGCTCCACATAAAGTGGTGGGTTCTTGAAAGGTCCCTGACGTCAAGGACAGAAATGATCCTCAGAATGTTGGTTTGCTCTCCATTCAACCACCTGACGCATCTGCTAGCTCCGGAATATTTTATTGAATCCAGAATCTTAGTCTCTTTGCAGTGTAATCTGAGGTTTGAGGTTCTCACAGCATGGTTGCTGCAGATGTCATTCCTCTGGGATATTGATGCCTTGCTGTTGGGCAAATAGTTCCCGACATTTCAGAGGATTGTAGTGGCTTCGTGGTCTGAGTCGAGCAGTCCAATTGTGTAATTCAGAAAGTTTATGCAGAAACAGCTCTGTTGTGTGTATCTTCACAAACTCTTTAATTTGTTTTGCACCTACAGTGTCTGTGTGCAGTTTCCATCTTGTATCATGATTGTTGACCATTACTGCAGCCAGTTGATGAAGTACCATAGTAAAAATTATGAGCCTTGCTCATAGTCACCACATGAGTCTCCTCTTGCATTCCTTGTAGCTTTGCTACATGAGAGAACGTACAATGTGCTGAGCCTAAAGAGTGTTGATTTCCGTCTCTCTTTTGCAGTATCAGAGGGATGTTTGATATGTATATGGAAGCTGAAGTTGGTGTATTCTGTGTTCGGATGAAGACAGTTTGATATGAAGATTATTCTTGTACTGTTTTCAGGCCGAGGAAACAGAAGAGGAGAAGCAAAAGGGAACTGATGTAGATGAGGCAGATAAGATGGAAGTGGATGAGGAGAAAGCAGCTCCTGTCACTACCACCACTTCTGCACCAGCAGACCAGGACTCGAGCAATAGTCAGACACAGAAGTCAGAATCAGCTTCCAAGGGACCAGAAGACATAGCACCAGTAACCGAAAATGCTGAAAATGCTGAGGTGAGAAATAATGGGCACTTTAATTAATTTGTTAATTTGTGGGCTTCGTGGTTTTTCTTAAGGCCAACAAAGGGAGCCAAAGTTTAAGGTGTGACAGGTGAAGGCTTGATCTGTGCCTAGATAGGTCTTAACATTTGCTTGAACCTGAAGCCCATTGACTGAGGTGTCAAGTGTTGTGTTTATGTGACCTGCAGATAGTAAAGTTATGTATTATAAATTGCATACGAAGAAACTCCCCAAAGGTTTCCCCTTGTCCAGTGTTCATTTTCTGTCTAGCCAGGTTCTCAGTCTGTTCATTTTTCTGTAACTCAGATGAATGTTTTATTAGGTGTATATTTGCATTCTGGGGCAAATGTTTTTTGAAAGCAGGTTCAGAATTTGTTGTCATATTAATGGGCCTGTCATAGCATAACTGTAGCTCCATTAGCTATTCATTTTCAATGTTCCTGTCAGACCTGAGAGTCCTTGAAGATTCCAGGACCAGCTGCCTGCTGTACTTCACCCTGAGAGGCTTTTCCCTACTTGATTATTGTTCCCACGAGCAGCATGGTTGTCAGTTGGTCCAAGACAGATACAGTGAAACCTCTGTCCATTATTTCTGAAAGCACAGCAGGAGCAAAATGATAAATGCAGGAAACTGACAGTTGTGGGAAAGAATTAAATCTGTCAGAAACACGAGTAAACAACAAAACATGAAATTTATATATTTCCACTTAGGCCTACAAAATAATAAACAAATAAAAAGTTATGTGAATCCCTTTATGTCAGTCATTTTCAAGACATTTTTTACAAAGTAAAAAAGAACTTATGTGGAGACTCACATCCATTGTCTGTCTGTGACTTAGTATTAGCAACGAAAATGTATATTGGTTTTCATGAAATTGGCGTAGTACTTTACAGAAAGTTATTGAGCAGGCATGAGTTTTGTGAAAATTGATGCAGTGAAAGGCACACTTTACTTAAGGGCATAAATGAATTTTTCCCATATTTTCTACTTTTTTCATCTGATTTGGAAAATAATTAGGAACAGGAGATGTCGATAGAAATTTATGGAGTGATGAGTGACTGTGAAAAGTGTCAGAGTGAAAGACACACTTCACTTAGGTGTGTAAATGATTTTGCATCCATACCATCCACATTTATTGTGTGATTTGGGTTGCTGTTGTAACAGTAATTACAAGTATTGGCAAAGGTAAAATTGGTAAAGCTGTCCTGTAACATGCCATACCGGCACTGAGGGGATGTGGAGGTGTAGCTCTGCCCATACTCAACCTTGGCACTAGAAGGGGGTGGGTGGTCAATGCCACCTTGGGACAGGTATTGGCAGGTTGCTGCTATTGTATGTTACAAAAATATCACACTGCTTTTGCTGTTTCTTCTCTGATATGGTAAACAACACGTCAAGGAACAGTGCATCCAATATAATTTTACATTGTTTATATGGGTGATTTTTTTGGACTAGAGGAAATTAACAGTGCTTTTGGGAAAATGATTCACAAGGGAAGGGGTGGATAGAGGTGTCACTGTGTTTGTAAATGGAAGGACAAGTTATATATTTTAAACTTCAACCATGGAATTTTAAGTACCAAGTGTACATTGTCATTGCCGGCCTTGTTCGCGTTTTGCAGGGATGTTTTAAATTTATGAACTGCAGCAATTCAGAAAATGAATTTTATAAATCATAGTTCTCAACTTATAAGGTTCAAATAAGAATGGAATTTTTGAGAGTGAATGTGTCTGTACCAAGTTTGTATGTCTTTACTAGATTGTGTGCTTTTACATTACTTTTAGTATTTTTTGTTGTCTTGACCCATTGTTTTAGAACTGTTTTATCCTGGTTTGAAGTCTGCCAGAAAAGTTTGACATCTGTACTTTCAAAAGAATGCCTTGCATTTTGTAACTTTCCTGTACATTGTATGTTTGTGAGTAGAGTGTTTTTTCCCTGTCAAGATCTGCTTCAAAGCTAGTAAAGAAATGAAGTTTTTTCTGCTAGTAGCTTAGGAGGTAGGTAGGTATGTAGTCTGTAAACACCAGGATTCATTAATTCACTGGTGACATCTCTGACACAAGACAGGACATGGCACCAGACTTTTGGGGGAGGGGGGGGCACTGTTATTCTGTTGGTGGAGACCACTCAATACTGTCGTTGGTACTTGGACACATTACACACTGGATCTTCTCCTGTACCCGACGTCACTAGTCTGAAATGTTTGTTTTTCTGATGACTAATGTTCACCTGGGACATCCGGAAAGACTGTTTCACTGACTGACCAGCTCCTTACACAGTTCTACAGCATGACACATGACAAGTTCCTGCATGTTCTTCACAGTGTCTCCACTTTTCAGTCAAATACCCAAATTATGACAGAAGTCCAAGCTGATCAACAGACTTGACAGAGCTAATGGTCGCCTTTTGTGCCTTTGCAGACATGCCTAAAATTCAATTATTTAGCTTCACGTGTGATGCAGAAAGTGAATAAAAGAATGTTATTTTTGTTCTTTGGTCTTCAAACATTATTTGTACAAATCATTGTTTCAGGCAGTCACCATGAGAAAGGCCAGTACATGTAAATTGTATGCATGGAGTTGGGGTCACATGTTTGTATCTTGCTTAGTACATTGATGCCAACATCATTGTACTAAGCAAAATATGTGCATTTTTTAGCACCTACCGTCATTCTTGGTTGAGGTTTGGTTGGCCCCATTGAAATGCTTTGCAGTGATAAATTGTCTCGCATGATTAGCTGTAAGCTGTCCAAATGAGCAGAGATGCATTTAGGGAAGGAAAAAGGGATTAATTCTAGGTGGCTGTGTGACATTCAGATAAATACAGAAAATAAAGTGATGCATGTGGAAAGGTGTGTGCTGAGAACTGTCAGTACTCTTCTCACACTCTCTCTCTCTCACACACACACAGTTTACAGTTACAGTAAAATGCCGAGTTTACATTTTTGTGGGGGGCCATCTGAAAATGGCGTAAAATCCGGGAAACATTTTCTTACAGGCATTTGGCCAGGGCCATACAAAAAGTGCATAAAATCTCAGAAAATGCAAAATGTGAGGATGTAAAATTGAAGTTTTACTGTTGTGTTAGGGGCTGTAACAGAGTAAGGTAAGTTTCGCTTGCATATACTTGACTTTAGATAGGTTCTAATGTGGCATTAATGTGTGGTATTGCAGCCCAAAGTGGCAGATGGAAGCCAAAAAGAAGCTGAGAAGCAGCCATCACCAACCAAGGATACTGCTGATAGTACTGAGAAATCAACAGCTGTGGCCGAAAACAACCAGGTGAATGAAGATAAGGTTGGTAGCATTGAGGAGAAGCCAGCCTCAGTTCCAACAATAGTGGCATCTGCAACAGCGGCAGCAGTCACGCCAACAACAGATGGAACCAGTGGTGAGCCCAGAAAAACTGCTGTCAGTTTCATCCCCTCTACCGTTGAAAACAGCAAGGGTAATGTACCCACAACAACAGTGACAGCATTGACAGAAGAAGGGAAACAGACATCAGCAGAGTAACAGTCCTCACTGGACTTTGTGTACCTGATTTTTATATGATGTAAGTATACAGTGCTATGGGCTTAACAGTCTGTCTCTTAACATTTGGCATATGTAACAGCTGTTGTTTTTTTGCAGATCCCTTTTGACGTTGAGTCGTCATATTTTAAATACAGTTTAGAACAAGTTGTACAGAAGATGAGTGAGAGAGCGAGAGGGGACAACATTTGCCCTGTAAAAAAACAAAATGATTTAACAGATATAATATAAAAATGGGAGTCTACAATAGTGCTACAATATGTGTGTGTTTCATCTTATTCTCATCACAGTGAATTGGTTGGTAAGTGCTCATCATCACCCACCCCACACAAGTCCCAAACCATCCCGCACAAGATGGCTCAGAAGCTGGTGTGATACGAAACAGCTTCTTGGGTTCAGACATTCATCTGTTGTTTCGTGGTTTAGTTTCTTGGTTTTCACAGTTTTATAACATTGTCAGTTCTGTGTGTAACTGAAACCCTGTCAGTGGAAGATGCATTTCATGGTTTGTTTAAAAAGATGTGCATATTTTGCCTTATCTTTTGAAAGGCAATGTTGTATGCAGGTTTGGAAATATCTGTGTTTGTCACATAAGAATGACCCATGCTGGAGAAATGTATGAAGGGTCTGTTTGCATATTCTTGTGGGATCACAACAGTGTTGGTTTCCTAGTATACAGATGTTTGTTGCAAAAAGTATGCCTCTTTTTGTTCATACTTGTGGCTGCAGTTGGCACCAACTCAGGTAAATCTTGAAAAGAGAAAATGTGAAACACAGGCATACTGTCCATTGGCAGAGGCAGCCACAAGTGTGTCACAATTTACCCTCCTTCCTGTTTGGATCTTCCTGAATGTGCGCAGATTCTGTCATCTGCAGCTTCCTTTCCATCGTTTTTGCCACATCCTCTGTACTCTATCCATTCTGTGCAATGTGTTGGGTGTCTGACCTCACACCCTGCAGGTTATTTAGGAAGACAATGAGATGGGGAAGGGGGCAGGTATGTGTTAGGTTTGTATCTAGTTATTTTTCAAACAAACCAATACATAGACAATCTATACATATTTAAAATACATAATATGTGGAATGAGATGTGAGTTATTTTGCATCATGTAATAGTGCAAAGCTAGAAGTTTATAAAAGTTTAGGGGGGGGGGCACTCTGAGTTTTAAAGTAATCTATTATAAACATGCATGATAATTTATAGAACCTTTTTTACAATAAATGTGGGTGTAGAGCTTATCTTTGTTTCTGTTACTAAATTCTTAATCCTGGTTCAGTTTTAGGGAACTACACTGTTTTGCCCTTCTGTCATTGTAAGACTGTTCCTATGTCAAGAAAAACTCTTTGATTTTACATTACTTGTCACTTCATGGAAATTGTTCTTAGAACTACTAATTTATTTTATCTTAATATTTATTTTTTTCTTTCCAAGAATTTTATAGGGTTCAAAACTCGGCAGCCCACGAGCATTGGGCCCAAAGCATTCCTTTGCATTGTCTGTATTTTCAAGTTCTGTGTCACATGTTGTTAACTAAGTCAGTGGGCAGTCTGATAGGTTAAACCTCTTGATGGAGGTTTTAAAAATAAGCTGTATTATCAGATATGTAATTGGTCATATTTTCCTCAATTTATGATGCACTTCATGCTGTAAAATGCCTCTTAATCTGAGAGATTGTAAGATCAGAAGATCATAAAATGAAAGGGTTGCATTGCAATGTGAGTGCAGAACATTTGTGTGTTGATTTAACTGTTTGCACTAGTGACCCTGCAGGTTTAAAGCAGGTCTCTGCCTTTATTTTGAAAGTGGTGCCATTTACAACGAAGGTGAGAAGGCTGGCAGGTATGTTAGTGGATTTTTGAGTGCAGCATATGTTGAGAAAATATGATACATGCAAGTTTATTTTGATTTGAGTTTTATTTGCCAGCTATAGTTCAGTTTGTGTAACTTGTTATATGTAAAGTGAGAAGGTTCAATGTGCTGCTGTTAATATTTGCTGAAGAATGTCAATTAACATCGTCGTGGGATGGGAGTGCAATCTGTTGCTTTTTATTTTATATTGATGTGCCATTTCTGCTAATTCCCCCCTCCCCCTGACTATAATAATGCCACGCAGTCAGGATGTTGCAGAAAGGGCAAAACTTGTACATTTCACTGCATCCATCTAGCCATCCTTCTTTAAGAGTCATCATTGTCATCCTCATATCAACTTAATGTTTGTAATTATTGGCATTAATTAACTTGCTATTATTTTTAGTTAGGTCCCCTGTGAGCAGTCTATAGCAGATGAGTGTGTAGTGTAGATATCTGTTAGTACGTGAGTAGTCACATCATCACTTTCTAGGGACTTGCTGTAGAACAAGTTTGTAAAGTTCCGTGTAAGAGCAGTGGTTTTAACACAAAGAAAATGTTACTGAAAATATCAAAATTGGATTTCTTTTTGATTTGAGGGGGCGAGGACTACTGCTTCCTCGTTTAAACAAATAAATAGAACAAAAACTTTGCACGATGTTTTCATTTACATTGCACTTGTTACCACAAGTACATACCTTCTGAGGTTGGGAAACTGCGTGTAGTACAAGGAGAAAAATAAACTGGTTGTATGTTGAAACATAAGGTTTCATGGAGTTTGTGATCATCCAGATGTTTCCAACACAACATTATTAATCTAAGGAATTGTTTTTCTGATGAAAGAAAATGAGTGGCTTGCAATAGCCTACAGCACTATGTTGGCAGCATCTGGAATTGTCGTTTCCGTACGGAATCTGACAGACATTGGTACACCTGTCAGCATGCTCCAACTGTCAGCAGGTCACACATAGCAGCACTTCTACAGATATTCATGTAACATTGCAATTAGTGTAGTGCCATTTGAGTAATTTGCATAACTTAAGGTAGGACTTGCAAGCAAGGTCAGTGACATGCTAGGTATGCATTTGCCCCTTTGTGCTTCAGGTACCCGTTCCCCCAGATGTGTACTGTACCTAGGATTACTGGTTTCTGGTCTTTGCCCATTGTCTTGTATTCTGAAAAGAAAGGTTCCAGACATTGGATCTGTGTCTGTGTACAGGTGAAATGGTGGGGGTGCACCTACTGGGCTGCTGTTAGTCACTAGGTCCAGTTATTTGTAGTTCTGCGTACCAGATTCTTATGCATACCTCAATTGGTTCATAAATTTCTGCCATTGTAACCTATGCAGCCACTTTTTACATTTCCAAGAAATTTAGTTACACAATGGTTTCATGATTTACAAGGATCTGTTACAGTCATTTTACAGCAACATACCAAGTGGTGCAAGTATTGTTTCGACTTCAAAGGATGCATTGGCCACAGTCTTTGTTTCCATCTGTAGGGAATTGAAACATGCAATACTTGGATAGCTTGTGATGGTATAACATTCACACCATTTTTCATGAAAGTTGGCCGTTTGGTTGGAAGTCTGAAAGGGGGGCACACAGGAGTTGATGGTATCCTAAATTGGATTTTTGACATGAAACAGAAGAGTAAAGCTAGAGAGAGATCAAGACAGGAACAGCGGGTTAGGAAAGATGTCATACAGAAAGGAGGAAGAACACGTGCGAGGTAGATTGACACAGAGGAGCTGTGGGAAGATAGGCAGATGGCAGGAGTTGGTTGTTGGAGGACCCACATAGTGTGGTACTGTCTAAGGAAGAAGAAGAAAATTATTAAAAGCGCTTTTAAGTTTTGATCTCGCTTTCATATCTTCTATTTTTGTTGGTGCCCTGTCACCCTCTAAAGTTTTGGGTTGTCTGGCTTGGTATTCATTAGCACTTGCACTTTGATTGTAGATTGTATTAAAATTAGTTCACAGGTTAAGAAATTAACCAGGCTAGAAGAAGGTGGTGTCTGTGATGTCATCTTGGAAGAATTATTACACTCATGTTTAATTATAATAAACTATTCATAAGAAAGGAATGTATAATGTAACATAGGGTGCAACAGTAGAGGCGTGTCATAAAAAAGATGCTTCAGAAATACAATACATAGCTGCTGGCCTCCAGCATTTCCCTCCACAGCCAGAGAACCAATAGATGATTTTATTTGTAAAGCAGGAAATTATTTCTTTGTTGTTTTTAATAAAATTCGTATAGTGTGGTTAGTTGCACTTGTTGCTGCATATTTCTATTGTCTGTTTTGGGTTGGACGTGGCTGCTGCTGCTGACACCCACCAGACCTTACTGTATGTCATCATTCTTCCATGTGCTGTCAGTTTTTGTTATCCATAATTTTAAATACCCAGGTCAGACACTGTTTGGGTTCATTCTTTTGGTAGAATGGCAAGGCTCTGATAATGTACACTACTATTCTGTCCTTGCACTTTAATTTTTGAGTAACATACACATTTGATTTTTGTGGAATTCAACCCCATTGTGGTATATGATATTAAAACTGACATGTGCTACTGTCAACCACAACCCATTTTATTAGTTTCGTCAGTATATGCTACATGTTTCGGTCATACTGACCATCCTCAGGCATTTAAATGCATGATTTTAAAATTCAAAATGTATGTATATTTGTATATAATTTGTGAGATCTCACAAATTTAAAGTATATATATATGCATTTGTAAGTGACATACTTCCAGGTTGTATGCAATGAAGGAAAATTTTTCTCCATGGTCTCTCATAACGCCATTTTGTAATCTTCCCTTATTCTTAGTGTGTTATACCTTTGGGGCCTACATTGTGGCAGTGCAGGAAATGTGCACACGCGTTTTGCGTGCAAACGTTGTGTTGCCGACCTTGTTAGGAAATGAAAGTACATAAACTGGAACAGTTGATACAGGAAAACAACAGTTTTCTGCGGCAGGGTTTGGATATTTTCGAATGGTCCTTGTGCGGTGAAAGGTTGCTCAACACTAATTAAAGCAACAAGCGAAGAGCCGACTTGTATTCAATAACGTTTGCCCAAAGTGTTTGGTGAAGCTACTGTGGATGATGGGTAAGACGGATTAAAGAAGCTGAAGTAGGAGGAACAATTCATGAGGAACGGCAGAGTGGTCGCCCTTGCACTACAGTGATGCCTGACATCCGCTGGGTTGATGAACTGAAATACAACGACCGTCGCATAACGAATTATGCTCCACCCTACCTATCGGCCAAGGCAAAGTAATGGCAGCTGTAATTCCCACTACCTCAATAATTGTTGAAGAGCTTGGGTGTTCAAAAGCGTATGCTCTTTGGGTGCACGAATGCTGACAGACGCAGAAACAGGCAAGGAAAGCAATCGTCCTCGCCTACTGTCACAAACTGAAACGAATGAAAATTGGGTCCGGCATTTCGAACCAGAATCCAGGCGGCAATTGATGGAATGGCGCCACACGACACCCCGCTAAGAAGAAGGAATTCAAAGGTAGTGCCTTCAGCAGGAAAAGTCACGGCTGCAGTCTTTGTTAACGTGCCTGTAGGGAAACAGCGAACTCTTGACTGCTGTATTGAAATGCTAAGAAGTCTGAATGCTCGCATTCGTTGTGTTCGTTCCGCAAGAAACATTTCAGACTTATACATCCGTGACAGCTGCAGGCCACATAGACACAATTGTACGCACCACAGGGGCTATTACGTAATTTGGATGGACATTGTTGCCGCACCGACCCTGTAGTCCTGACCCCACAGTATCAGGCTTCACCTTTTTTGGCCTTTCAAGAACAGCCTGCAAGAAAACTGTTAAGTTTGTCTGAAGCAGTGTTGTAGTAAAATTCTGTGAAATTTGCACATAATCTAACTTGTAAGTAGCATGAAATAACGTAGGATATGTCCGCGGAGCATAGTATTTCTGGTATTTCACTGTATTATTTTCCCAAGATTCAAAGTTTATTAGTAGCTCCAAGAAAAACACTGAAGGTGAGAGTGCAGTGTGCCCTTCCACGCTCTACACAACAATTTCTGTGTATCTTACCAACATTTACTGTTTATCGCGACTTCCTTTTGTTTTTCACGTGGGTGATGTTGGCTGCCTATTTTGGGCAATGGATGTCTACGTATTTCGTGATCTTGAAGATAGTGCGATTAGTGTACGTAGCATTTTATGTAAAGTGCCTTGTTGTTTGTGTTCGATTTTAGCCCAGATTGGCTTGTGTTGGCAGACTTTAGTAAAAGTCCCATACTGTGAAATCTCACGAAGACCTGTTACATGACAGCAGTCATGACTAAGCTAATAGTCGGTTTTCGCTTGCAGGGCAAAGTACTTCAATTCTAAACTGGCCCAGATCAAACAAGGAAGATGTTCTAATTCAAGGGCCGAGGCCCACACATATCTGTTATGTGCTTGGAGAACCTGACTACAAAGGACCACTTGCAAGACAGATGGGAGAATATCAACATGAATCTTAAATAGGCTGGAGACTGGATTTATTTTGGCTCACGATAGGTTCCCTAATTTCAGGTCCTTGTGAAAACGGCAGTGAACTTTCCTATTCTATGAAATGTGATCGGTGTTTTGACTAGCTGGACGACTATCAGCGACTTTGCTATCCCTGGTGTCGCTTGTGCCACAATAACCGTAATTAAAAAGCCCTTGAGACCTCTGTGCTATATTTCTCTGCCAGAAACTTTAGGCCTTTTGGCATTACTGTCACCATGTTTCCGTACGGTTTCACTTCTACATCTCCTTAGTATTCTTAATGCACAGGAAAAAAAGCTTCCGACAGGGACACGAATTCTTGTCTAAGCCACGTTCAAACTGACTTAAAGCCTACAAAATTCGCTATCCAAATGGGTATAACAGTTTTTTTGGTGCGTGAGTAAATTGGCCGGAGCTTAGACACAACTAATACTTGTTGCGACGGTTTGCCCGCGTTGCCTCTGGTATGATCAGGATTGTGTAATATAGAAGAAATACGTGAAGAAATAAGTAGGTAGGAACATTGTCGCCAGCTGCCACGTGGCGATACTACAGCTTATCCGAACCCGTTTACTCGCCTAGCTTGAATTGCAGCCTACTCGTGTCGATTTCAGGTTTTGCCTTTCGTTGGCTTCTGTTCTCCATATAATCACTACCAATATTGACAGACGCAGATGCTGACTGGAGACCTCAAGTTGCAGACTGTGTGCATGATTGGCCTACATGATGCGTCGTCACAGAGGAAAAACGCAAACAAATAATTGTACTTTACTTTTTTTTTTCCTACCAGATTACAAAACGTAGTACAGCACAGCCGAGGTAGGCAATCCGCAGTGCATGCTCACTGTACGCCGACCGTTAAGCCTGGCGCTGCTCGCGTGTTATTGATTCCGTAAATAATATGGTCGGTAGCCTTTCGACTTGCTCTGCAGCTTTGTTCTGGTTAGACTGTGAGATGTGCCCATCGTACTTTCGAGTTGAAAGTAAATGTTACTTCCCAGCATAATACAGTCGGCTGTGGTATTGCAGCATCTAATGTAATGATGGGATGACGTACGTTGAACCAGGAGCGTAGTAATCGTTGCCTGCGCTACGTATAGGAGTTGTCTCAGCATTCCGTAACCCAATGGAGCAGATTCCTAACTCGTCAAGAAACTTCGCACATTTTATGGAATGTAAATCAGTCGCTTTGGAAGTATGTATACTCCATTACAGAGTGCATCTTCCCCGGTTTGTCGGGAGTTTTAGTAACGTCTCATTGATTTGCGGGTTTATTGTGGTCAACAGTTGAAGATTACGTATGGTGGGCAAGGCTAGACTTCTAAATTCATGAAGCAAGACTGATAACGTTTACAGAGCGCTGGAACTGTTTATATTTGCGTATTTTATTATTTAAAAGCGGAGTGGCGAGTACTGTCGCCGTCTGCTGCTGGCCCTTACCGCGATCTGCAGCTTTTGAGACAACTTATAGCTGCTTTCACACCTTGGTTTGAAGGTTGAAAGGTGATAAGTCAGGTGCATGGACTAGTTCTGATGTTGGAAGCATGAGGAATTTTCTCAGGGTCCTAGTGGGTTGTTTCGGCCAGCGTTTTCGATGTCGTCGTAAGAAATAGCACCACGAAGAAGTACTTTGCATTTATTGATGATTTGTATGTCATGTTGAATACCGTTCTAGTTTCCACACTCTCTGACTGCAGTATGCCCTAGCGTCTGACCACCGTCTACTTTCTGATCACTCTGATAACGATTGCTGCACCACCTTAAACCACTTTCTCAGCGCTCCGTCTCTTCTCGCGCCTAAATTTTGCATGCCTTTCTAACCTTCCACCTATTTTGTTATCTAGGTTGACATCTTTGACAAGTGTCTTCGACTTCTGTGATTGGTCGGGCAATGAAAGAGGGTCTTCTGTCGTTGGCTGACCAATTTTTAGGAACCATTAACTAATTCTTATTGGTTTTAGATTTTCTGTAGGAACAAATGTCCACGCAAAGTAAAACTGAAAAAAGACACACCTGGTTCAGAGGTTAAATTACAAATTCGTCAACGCGAAATTTGATATCCTGTAAGTGAAACTTAGGATGGTTTGGATCTTGTGACGAATGGCGTGTCGTGACTGGGAGGAATAGTTGAAATACGAGAGGGTCAGAGGGCCCTTTCTTAGGGAGGCGGCGGACACCGCTGCAAGAATGGATATCTGCGCTGTCAGCATGGTCAAACAAAATATTGTAAAATGTTTCCGTTTTTCTCATGCCGAAGTTTGGTCTCACTGGAATTCGAACCCAACGAATGATCGTTTACAGTATGTACCATCTGATGAACTATTAAAAAGACTCTGCATTTGCTCCTACATTGTATTTATGTGTTCCATAGATCCTTATTACAAGCAGCGATTTTTGTGCTAAACACCATTAACCGACTGGTTTTGTTATGGAGAGGTAATGTAAAGACTAAAAGTCTTGTGATTCTATGCAGTGTCGACTGTTAAGTAGTTACCGACGTTTCGGGAAGGTAGTGCCTCCAAAACCACGGTAATTCCAGTCGGCACGGCGCAAAATGCCATACGACTTGAATCTTCTCTGCTGCGCCTCAAGCCATGAGACATAGTTTCTTTTATATGAGGTAAGAAATTAAATTTGATGTCTTCCATTTTGTTGAAATTCTTCATGTAAATGGTTAATGTTGAGGGAATACCAATTCTTGGATGTTCGATGCACGATACGTTGTTAGATGTCTGGTTTCAATGGTAGATGGCTGTAGTGGAAAGATGAGTTGTGTGCGGTTTGATGGCTTCATTTGTTTCCATTTCAATATGGTTTTCACGCGCTGCGCTTCTACAAGTTATTACCGTGTGCAGGTAAACCGTTCATAAGAAGTTGTTTATAGTGAGTGAAATAATTTGTGGTCTGTTGCAAGAGGAATGCGTGTCTTCCTGGGTATCTCTAGGGTCGAGTCATCAAATCGTGGAATAAAATGTGCCTGATGAAGTGAAGAGCGGTAAAATACAAGGCTATAATTTCGGACACCCACAACCGCTAGTCACTGGCCGCCGGGTCGCTCGTGTTACACCAAGCGTACTCGCTGGCTCATTCTGATGCTGCTTGTCGGAGACTTTGCGAGGCCTGTGTGAGTCGTATGATTCATCAGCAGGCGCTGTTCGGATTCCATTGGAACGCTGTGTGCTTTATATGATGTGTATACTCTAATTTCCTCATGAAGTGAGGAACATGTTTGTTAGATGTGACTGGTGTCTGCGAGCCGAAGGAAACCATTTCAAACACCATCTTTAAATATGGTGAGTACAACATTTAATAGTAACTTGAATTCGCTGAACTTAAACGCGTGGACCCTGACTCGTGGGAGACTGGAACATCTACGAAGGCTGTGCAGACTCACGTCAGACCAGACGGAGTGTATAGAGTGATGGCGTGATGTTTAAAAATGTCCTCGATATCTCTGTAGTGACTCATCTATTGGCTCCGTTCGTTTGTGTTATAATGCTCTGTTTGTTTACGTAGATTGTACGAAAATGAACATACGGAATAGTAACAGTAGCGCCAAGGGTATTTTCATTCGTAAATATGAAGCCGTACATAACCGGCATTTTTGTTTTAACGAAGAGCATCGTACGCATATTGAATGACGTATAATGACGTAACACTAAGCCAATCAATATGGCTTCCCCATTGCTGACAGTGTATTGTATCAAATACCGAGTTACTGTCTTCTTGTGTAAGTTATTTCTGTTACCTGGTTGAGCGAAGATGAATTAAATTTCCTAAATCGACTGCAACATGAATTTGACCCTTAACGTGTTTCGAATGTGAGAGACTGTAATTTAATTGTACATGAATTTCAAAATATGTTGCCTCAGAACTTCCGGAATTCCAGCTGTTACTCAAGCTCTTTGCAGAGCCACTTTTCATTATGAGGGGCGGGAGGAGGGGGACAGTCGCTTACTTCCAAGCTGCCTGCGTTGTAACAAGGCAGGCGTGATCACGTACAACGAAATGAGTGCGTATTGTGTTTATTAAATGTTCACCATAATTTAATTATTTAGAGTGTCGTTTTAAGTGAAGTAGCAATGGGACAAGGCAGGGGTGGGTGGGATGGAGTTAACGAATATGTTTTGGGAGCAGCAAATAATCCTGTCTCTATTTATTAATTATGGGGCCGGAGTAGCGTTGTCAGTATAGTGACTAGGCTACGGTGTGCACAACCGAGGAATCCTGGTTCAGTTCCCGGTAGGGACAAGATATTTCTTTTATGCAAAGCATCAAGACCGGCTCTGGGACACGCACGGCTGCGGCGTGAAGGTGGCCCCTCACCTCTACTTAGTGCCGAGGTTGAGAATGATTGGAGCTATGCATCCACTCCACCATATGCCTTCATGGCTTGTACAGGATCTTTATTTGTTAATCGTAAGGGTTCTGACGATGGCATGTTACGTGTAATATGGCAGTTTTCGAGGTCTATTGTCTACTATTCCAAAAGGATCACCGTATTTCGGAATCTGGATCTGCTCCTGTCTGCAGGTGGGGAGGCGCGTACTCAGGTGGATCCGTTAGAGTTAATCTCAACCGCCTGACATCCAAAGCCATTGTATATTAAACCAACGAAATGCACCTTCACTATCAAATTTTAATAGTAATATATAACTTTCCCTACATATGTTTCGGTCTGCCTAGACCATCATCAGGGGGTTCAAACTACATTTAATTCGCATCCATAAGTTCACTGTGTTATCACACTCATTATAGTTCGATGTTTATGTAAGTAAGACCACTATATAAAAACACTTTCTAAAATCACTTATTTAACGTATATTGTGTCATATATAAAAACACACTGTATATAAGACTTTGAAGGCTCGTCAATATTTAAAAGTTAAAATCGTCAACCTGGGTATCACAATTGGCTTGTTGTACTATTTGTTCATGGTTTTGCATCATTTGAAGTTTTCTTGTTTTCGCTGTTGTGTACTCTATGTTATCGCGATAACACAGAGTAGCTTCAACTCTCATCTATTTGAAGTCCAATTGCCAACAGTAAATCCTGAAGAACATCGAATCGTTTAGCTTGATTAATCTCCCAACACTTTTCCGGATGCTGAACTTCTTTCGGAAAGATTCAGCTAAGCGTTGCGCGTTGAAAACGGTTGTGTTTGAGCCCCAAAGGACATAGTAAATTGTTTGTTCTTGAGAAAATATCCGCCAAATAAGCCAAAGTCCGGAGCCACACAGAAACGTGCATGCAGCTCGCTTTTTGAAAAGGGTGTGTGTTAAGAAACTAGACAACATATCTTTAAGTTCAAATAAACCTACGAGGATTTTACCATGTGAACGCTGCCAAATTTCGATACGAGTCAACAAAGAACTTTGCATGCTGCCGATTTCCGGACTAATTCTTGAATTCGTAGATGGTGCCTTAATGAAATTCACTAGTTTTCACTGCATCTCCCATCACTGATTTTAATCCCTTAGACATGCGTTTTGAGGCAAGAGCTTGTGGGTGGAAGCTACATTGCGTCTAAGAGATAATCGGGTTACAAATCCAGCACAATTCCCTGTCATTGATTTTGCCCCATCCATGCACATACTATGGAGCGAGATCAATCCGTTTCATTTTCTTGGGAAATATTTGTTATGTTGAAGTTCTCCATTCTATCGAGGATCTGCGGAGTAAGGGATCTTCTTGAACGCTATCTTCATTAATATACTCGTACTGCGCAAACACCAACAAAGTGGAAAGTTTAGCTATGCCCTTCATCTGTATATTCATCCAAGTGGATGGTATAATGTGACTTACTTTAAGGCGTTGAATAGCTGTGGTTTCTACGAATATGTTTCTCGACATGTAATTAATTGCACGGCGCACGCGTTTGCGTAGTGGCACCTTATAAACCACTATGCAGGATTTTAACCAAACAGGCACTGAACTAAGTGTTTCACGCATGGACCAATTAGGCTTTATGTAATGAAGTGGACAAGTCTTGTGCTACTCGATAACTCAATCGATATGACTCTTCAAGTGCCTTTTAATTATGATTGGTGGCTGTAGAAATAAAGTTAGTAATATCACTTTTCGTCTCTACCATTTTTCGTTTTTACAAATCAAAAGGGGTTTTCATTTGGGTGGGGTGTCTGGTTTCTAAGTGCCGCCGAAGAAGAGAAGGCTTAACGCTGCGATTCGCGAGCGCGTACCCCAAAATTGCGCACTGTAGTTTTGGGTAGTCCACATGGCCACAAATGTTAATCCATGTTTGTATGCTTGTCGTCATATTTCCACCCCTGTCTTGACATACGACTTTCCTACATCACTTTCGGTCTGAGCACAAAAAAGGATGTTTAACACATGCCAGACGTAGCTGCCACTGATGTTGATACTTCATTTCTGCTTGTTTAAGTCTTGCCGTTTCTAACTGCTTGTACGCTGGAGTGAAAATTAACTGAAGTCTGTGAAATGGTAACAACTACTGGAGAAATAGATTCGCTTTTCTGAATGAGACAGCAGCACGAGAATGGAGACCAAAGTTACACAGTCTCCGCAGTGATGGTCTCGGCGATGGATTGGGTTGGGAGTGCCATAAAAGTCTTTCTACCCGACGTTTTATGGACTCATTGTTGCCAATTACTTATCCGTCACTCTGTGTTCCATCATCTACGTAACAAAATACAGGAGAAGTATGGACAATGAATCTGAATTATTTTCGAGTCATCGAACAGCGAACTAAATACAATTTTCTGAAATATGTGCTGTGGCAAAGGAGACCAAATTACCTATCGCCGTATTATAGAAATTAATTTATATAATTAACTATATAAATTAATTTATATAATTAACTATATAAATTAATTTATATAATACAGTTATATAAATCAATTTATATAATACACAGTTATGTAAATCAATGTATATAATACACAGTTTATATCATAAACAATTACTAATAGTTTTCCTCCGTGAACGTCGTGGAAGGTTTCGCGAACCCCATGGGGGTGACGAATCACACGTTGGGGGCTATACTGTTCCACAGTAATACATAATGTTCTAATTGTATATTGCTTATCACATTACGAAAATGAGTATTACTCTAGCAATAGGGATGTTAAGTGTTACTGAAAGAATGAAAATGAATGTGTACAGAAAATTGGCGATTGGGAATTGGAAGGCGTCTATGACGTTAATAAACCAATAGTTTTACATTACTCGTATATCTACGAGGCCTGATCAAAAAGTATCCAGACTAAGTTCACTTGTCCAGTATCTTACGTCACACTGCGACGGGACTTTTCTGAGCGTGTCTGGACGTGTTCCTCCATGTCTTCAATCAGCGAGACCTCGGCTGCAGCCATGCAATCTGACGCAGTCACCGCAAGAGTAGTGTTTGTTTAATACGTCGTATTCGTTTTGTCAGACAGTACCGAAAAAGACGTGTGTGTCAAATTTTCGCAAAACCCAATAAAATGGGGAACAAAACGTACGGAAACATTAGATTTTTAAGACAGTTCATCCCTGTTGTGTTTTTGAATAATCAGAAGTATAATATGTACGACCAAAGACAACGTTTATTTATTTATCATAAATCAGCAACATGTTTCAGCTAATACGATCATTATCACGCTGTTTATAAGGATAAAAAATAAAACACCCCCAGCTGTATAGGAACAAATGTGGATGTTTTAATTCTTATTCTTGTAAACAGCCTGATGATGGCCGTATTGGCCGACTGCATGGTAAATAAATAAATTAAATTGTTGTATTTGGACTGGACATATTGAATTTCTGAAAACATTAAAACTTCCTTTCGAGAGGCGGCAATGAGCCGCAGGCAGGTTTTTGAATGGTTCTGTCGCTTTAAAGAAGGGGCACATCTGTAGAGTGACGAGCGTTCTAGACGTCCTTCATCGAACAGAAATGATGAAGTGATAGCAAAAGTAAGTGATTTGTTCAGATCATATCGAAGACCAAACATTAGGGAAGTTGCTGAGGAACTTCGAATTTCTTTCGGCTCGTGTCAGGCAATTTTAAGTAAGTTTTGTGTGTGTGACTTGTGTCAGCGAATTTCGTCCCACTGCTGCTGACATCCGAACAGGAGTAGCATTACCTGTTGACTTGTACCCAAAGTTGTGAAACTTGGTATGTCACATCAGGGGAAGAACATACACAGGGTGAAGATTACCGTCTTCTGGGATGTGACGCCGTGTAGTCTGGTAGAAATGTATCAACATTTCAGAAAACCTTGCCGCGTCAGTCATTATCTCATCGCCTAATCTACCCTGACGATGAAGGCTACAAGTTCCTTCGAAACGTTGATATCGGTGCACCATACAACATATCGCCACACCCCAGAGCATGACATTCTTCGCCCTCAGTCAGTATTCTTCCCAAAATGTGGGAGAATAAATTTCACACCTTTACGAAACAACAGTTTTGTATATGTTTAGTTGAAAAGCCGGGATAGCGTGGTCCATGTAGTGACTACGGTACGAGTCTTTGCGTCCGAGGAATCGCAGTCTGATTCCCGGCAGAGACGAGAGATTTAATCTTTTCTCCACAGCTTCCAGACCGTCTCTGAGGCCCACCGCGCCTCCTATTCAATGGCTGCCGTGGTCACTTTCCCGGTGGTGAAAAAGCTAACCGCGTACACCATCTAGTGCTGAAGTTAAATATACGTGATCTCTACGTCCACTACACTATATGCCTTCATGGGGTGCAGAGGGACAACTTTACTTCACTTTTAGATGAAATACTGTAGACATTAAACTGACAGGTAGCAAATATTTACTAACCGTAATGTAGTCGCACCACCTTTCGTCGTGTTGATGGTGTCACGTATGCCGACAGCATTCGCAAATAATAGGCGGTGCTAGAATTGTGCTGCGAGGGAAGTTTTTGACACACGACATCAACTGCAAGTGCCTCTTGTTATTCTCAGTCAGGGGCCGAAAATGCCAGGGTATGTATGTATATTTCGGGATATTTTAAGTTAGATCCCGCAGCACGTAGGAACAGTGAAACTTTCTGTAAGGGTAGGTGCCTGTTAAAACCAATACTGCCTTGTGGATATTAGCATATCAAAGGCCTACCGTTCGATAGCTGTTATTCGAAACTGGTTCTTCGTCGAACCGTTATTATGAGGTCCCAGCTAATTACTGGAGTATCTGTTTACTTTTCCTTTAAATTGGGTCACCCAGGTCGATGTGTTTGTTAGCTTGTGGCATGTGGGCCGAGACAGTGTTGTGTGTCCTTTGTAGCCCAACTGGACTTTGTATATAAAAGGTAAAGCTCTCCCTAGAACGGCCAATGAAGGCCTAGAGGGGGAGTAGAGGCATTGCTTTACTCTTTCTTTAACCCTGGTATTAGATGAGGGTGGGTGGTCAACTCAACGCCCCGGCCGCTTTATCCCCGGACATTGTATATATAATGTTTTTTTTTTGTAGAAACTTCGGTAATGAACACGGAACACAGGATTCTGTACGTTAACACCAGTGGTTAGATGTTCTACCGCAGGACTATTTTCGATTCAGCTGGAAATTTTCGGTAGTATAGGCGGATATGTGGGTAGGTGTCAGAGGCCTAACTTTAATCCTTGGAAAATGTTTCGGTAGATTGCCGCAAATTAATTTCATGCCACTTTCTTTGATGATAAAATCCTTTAATTCGACGCACAATCAGCAGGCAGGTAATTGAGTCAGTACGGCCGTGACGTCGCGCCGTAGCTGTTGTTTGGAGGCATGGTCCGTACTTTGTGACTTGACGCCACTAATTGCATCTTTCGTGCAAAGATCAGCTAGTTAAGAAATTCTCCGAATTTTATGGAATCCAAAACGTATTAACGTGCTCATAAGAGGCCGCCATTGCACCGTACCCTGGGGCAGAATAACCGCAAGCACGTCTTGACGCACTTTGTCTTTGAGATACGTTTTAATATCATCCACCTTCATTGTGCACTACACATCAGTTGAGTTCCTTCCGTCACACTTGGTGCGCACATCATTACATTAGAGTTCTGTGCTGCTTCCACCTTCTCAGTCTGGTTTCATTAAGCGTACTAATGAATGCGGCCCCGGAATTTCTGACGTGGCTCCATTCATTTATTTATAGCTGTTGAAAAGAACGGAAATATTATTAAGAATCTTACTTTTTAATAAAATGGCGGAATATTTTGATACTTTAACTGTTGTCCTTGTGGCGAAATATTAAAACTTGAAGTGCAATATGTGTGTAATGACGTGTTCCTAAATAAAGTACCGACTCATAGGAACCGCACGTTTGAAATGTCTCTTCAGGTCCCTTGTGTCACTGTTGCTGTGACTTTATTGCATTACTCATGCGAAGCCCTTTGACTTAGTTGAAGGCGGTTCTGGATTAAAGTGGAATTGAAGAGCGAGGGAATTTATTCGGCTCATTGGCTGACTATATGTTGAATAAGTGGGGGGGGAGGGGGTAGGGAGAGAATATATTTTTACAGGGCGGAAACAAGGTTCTCAGGCAGTGCACGCTCGTCCTTCTGGTAAAAGCACGCTGGAGACAAGGTACAACGTTGGAAAGTGCAGACGGTAAACAGATGATAGGAAGTGGAGTTTGAGCCTGCTGCAGAGCATAAGAATTTGAGAATTTGGCCTGAATTTTGAATTTTATGTTTGGAGGTCTTCATTGTGGCAGCGGTTTTATAACGCTGGGAGGGGTACGACGGTTCTGAAGGTAATGCTGGGAGGGGTGCGACGGTTTTGAAGGTAATGCTGGGAGGGGTACGACGGTTTTGAAGGTAATGCTGGGAGGAGTACGACGGTTTTGAAGGTAATGCTGGGAGGACTGCATGAAAAGTCTGCGGGGTAACGTGGAATTTGTGTTCGAACTCAGCAGCTGCTCTAAGACCAAGGAAGACCACATAAAGTCCTTGTCGATATCGAGCATGCCGGTCCTAGGACATTACGCATGCTAACCGGCTTGTCCTAGCCGGCAGTCCGGCGTTCCGTTCAGATAAACGACCCATAACTGTAAGCCCTACATGTACAGTTGCTTTAACCTTAAAAACGTGCAGATGTGCTGCACACATATATTCGTGTCCGTTCTTTCGGTTGAGTGAGAAACGGTTTGACACATAACAGTGGATGCTACAGAGATCAACAGTCCGTTTGTTTGGCTGTTGCTGGAAGACTGCTTATGTTAGACGAAGTGACGGACCGGAAAGACACTAATTGTTTGGTGGAGTAGCCAGGGAGACGATGGGGCGATTAGTGTCCTCCCTCTTTTTGAGCCGCCAAGGTTACGAAATTGTAAATTTCGAATTCTTGAAAATGAGATAAAAGTTTTACCTAAAAGGAGTTAGCACACACTTAGGAGTGTGGAAATACGAAACGCCTGGCATCTTATGTCAATCAAATAAACTGCATATGGGGTGCACACTGAGGGAGTAGGTGAAAGCTTTCGAGGAAAGGCCAAATCTAATGTAAAAGGACAAAAAACTTGGGATAGTCTAGTCGGTATAGCGACTCACTACGGGCTGAACGGTCCGGGGATCGAATCCCGGTGGGGATGAAGTTTTCAGCACCCGTCCAGACCGGCCCTGGGGCCTATCCAGTCTCCTGTACAGTGGGTGCCGGGTCATTCGCAGAGGTAAAGCCCACCCCCATCTAGCGCCGAGTTCAAAGTAAGCGTAGAGCTATACTTCTACTCCTCCTCTGTGCCTTCATGGCAGGTTATAGGGTGAGCTATACCTTCTAACCTTTTACATATAGCGAGGGGTGCTAGGAAACGGTTCTTTTAACGAGCCGGTTTTGTTCCAACTTGTGTAGGTCACATCTGTATAAATGGGCTACTCGACCTTAGACACACACAACTTTTCTGTTTAAGAATGTGATACAGTGAAGTTAAAATTATGCAAATTTCATTTCTAATTGCTATATAGTATGTTCTATGTAATATTTTTTGCTAGAATTTAACTGACCCAGTATTGCATTAACTTAATGTCAACGGCAAATTCTTATTCCTATATATCCTGCTTGGAAACTATATCAGTGTAAATGTTTAAAAAGTGTTAAAACTAATTAATAGACCTACAAGTTTGAATAAAACTTTTAAAAACGTTTTTGCGCCCATGCAGTCCCACCCCCCCAGACACCCCTTATAATCACTTTCTTGAAAAATCCAAGGTACGACACTGTAGCTGTTAATAATCGGAATGGCATGTTATGCATCTCAGACCTCTCCTACAATGAAACGTCTTGCGTGATGCTGGTTTTGTCCTTCTTGTTTCTATTTGCATTGCCTTGACAGCGATATAGCTGAAACTAGTAGACGTGCTGTAATTAAAAGTGATGGGCATTAATTAGGTTAACTAAACTAGTGTTTATTGTCGTCTTAATAAAAGATAAATTATCTTAAACACTTGGATGCGAACATGTGACTGGTATGGCCATGACAAAATGACGGAAATATCGCACACAGACTTTAAAGAACAAATATCTGCCTGCCTGCACATCAGCTGGGTCTGCTGGACTGTCATTTCCTGATTTCATATTTGAGATGCTCACAGCTGTGAATATTAAGGTATTCGGTGCCGTGTAGTTTGGTAGATACAGACCAGCGTTTCGGAGGAACCAGCTGTAGAATACACTGGGTAGATGCAGGAAAGAAATGGAGGCAGTTCGTTCCTCCGAAACTTCGGTGCCTGTGTACCAGATTGCACTACATCGATCCTAGAAGACTCTCAGTATATCTTGATGCTCCCGTTCTGTTGTAATTACTGCACGACTGGAAGAGAAATTACACAGGTTTCTTCTTTACTTGATAAACAAAAGTGAAGTAATGTAGTCTGCACCGAAGTGACGTAAGTTCGGCCAGCTGAAGAGCCGTGAGTTGCTCAATAAAAATATCTCTGAGCACGCCCTTACGTCCTTTTGCGCATTGCTTCATTTTACTAGAGAAAAAACACTTTATTCTATCTGATACATAAACTGTGATATGTTTTGTGCTCTGTAAGTCCTTCTAATATTAAATGGGCAATATGTCCTCCGTCTGGTGAGGTAGAGTGAAACTATCCACTCAGCATTAATGATGATTGAGTGAATGGGTGGTTTTCCCGTTCGTACAGTATTGATCAGAAGGGCGGGGAATACAGTGAACACCGCAGAGAAACATTCATAATTACTCACTGAAACTGACGTAGCTTCTGATACTGTAAAGATAAAGATGTTGACAGTCTGTAGTCCACTAAACCAGCCATTTATATTTTAAAATAGCAATTGGTAAATATGACGATATTCGTGACATGCCTGAGTTTTACGGTGCAGACATGAACTTATGTACGTGTTGCACAGTTTTACGATGCAGACATGAACTTATGTACGTGTTGCACAGTTTTACGGTGCAGACATGAACTTATGTACGTGTTCCACAGTCTCCGTCGTGGAGCTATCTACAGAAAATTGTTAACAAAAACAACCGTGGAACAGGTATCTAATTTAGTGTCATGCCATGCAATTGGGTACGTTTAATGGTCTGCTTAGCTATGACACTGTTTATTTTGGCAACTGAATAGGGACTTTCCGGAGGAACATACTGTCTGCATTTTCAGTGCAGAAGGATAGAAGTTCATACTGAAAACCGAGGCAGTATATTCCTCCGAGAGGTCCTAATCCCCTACCAGACTACAAGGTGTCATAACCCAAAATACCGCAGTCTGAACAGTAGATACTACCGACGTTATGACCGAGGTTGTCTTCCGTTCTTCTTCGTTTTGGTGGCTCTGCAATTTGTGGACTGCTGAAGAGCAGAGCCTGTCACTTGTAGTGCAAAAGATGTTGAAGTTTTCGCACGTTGGCCCGGTGGCAAGAAAATAGAGACGGCGCCGTGCTGTGGACCTGTGCGGCATCTCAGTTTGCCGATTTGTAAATGTAAAATATAAACGGCTGGGTTTTGAGTGAGGGACCTATCGGACAGGCCTTGATGTCTGTGACCGGGAGGCAGCAGGCCGGGTTGTGCTGTCAGCTTAGCGCGTATAGTTGCCAAACTAATTAAAATGCTTAACAAAAATCCTTCATCAATTGTCTATACCTGACTTGGATTGTACATTCAAGTAGGCCACATCCATTTTCTCTTACGTACTTCATGACTCGTCAACCACAAGCTTTGCGTCCTTAGTATGTTAACCTTTTAACGCCTAATGATTACTGGATGCATCAACAGTTTTAACATTCAACAATTCTACATTCTGCCCACACTGTATTTATGTGTATTGTATTATATCACAACAAACAGCGACTTTTCCCTTGTATAACATAAATTGATTTGTTTTTTTAACCGAGATGAAGTGTTTACTGCGCGGTACGAACTGGGTCTTTAAATGAAACAGTTTACGCTTCGTCTTGAAAGGGTTAAGATAGCATCTTAAAATTACGTCTGATAACATGAACACTGCCACGGCTTAAGAAAAGAGTTCCACACGGAAGAGCCGAAAGTTTTATTCTTACTACAGGACATGGCTATAGATAGCGACCATTTTTCTCGCTCTTGCTCTGTTCGGGATGTCCATAATACATAGTAGCAGTTTTATTTGTTCTGCTCGACACAGTTGAACATTTCTGAATGCACCAAAATATGTAACAGCAGTATAATTTCAAATACATTGGAGAAATCAGAGAAGAGTTTGAAATAAATTTCGCAAGCCTAGACTTACAGACACACCAATTTGTGGTTTGCCCAGTAGCAATATAGATATGACTTTATGGACGCCTTACTTATGGAGATCCTCGGAAGAGCTGCCCTAACTGAAGGTTTCTGAAGATCCCCTCAACGAAAATGCCGCTTAGAACTATTTTACGAATCGCGTCCTTACACCACTCTGCTCATAGTAATACTGCAGTATTTGACCTTTGCATTTTCTATGTCGTTGCTATATATCCCAGTATAGAAACAATATTTGGGTTTGTGCGTTACCTTTTATTTAGTCCAGAACAGGTTGTAGGTACCGCTCAGCAGTCTTCAGCGAGTGCAGACTTCACGAATAGGGGTATTTGTACCCTCACTCCCCTCCTGTTCTTTTGTGGAGTGATGGCTTGATACGTAAATCATATAAGTAGTTCAGACCATAGAAATAGATTATATTAATCCTGTGTGCTTAAAACCATGGTATAAATTTAATCGGCTGCAATTTGCAATTTATTTGATCGTCCTGTGAGAGGATTCGATGAAACTTTAGGTATCGCTGTAGTCTTCCTCAGGCAACTTATGCTTTTTAGATCGAGTGTGTTAGGTTCCGGTTTCAGAATTTCCAAACCAGAATTCGCTGCGAGGCTTAAAACTTTCAGTATAAAGGATAACAATTCGCAGTGCAAGAAACAACGACTCTGGTTCCCTTTAAAAGTACATGTCCCGATAAGGATTAGAAGCTTGATCATTAAAGACAACAGATGGCATTACAGAGGACGTCTGTCCCTAATCATTACTTAAAATACTGGTTGAGATTTGAAGTCTAGTCGGCGGCGAAGATTTGGTAAGTGGTCATATATGTTATGACACAGTGTAGCCGTGCAAGTGGTTACAAACGTTTGGGGGTAGCTGCTGCCTCCGTCTTCAGGATAGGAAATGAAGACGGAGGCAGTATATTCCTTCGAGCCTTTGGTGACCATGCACCAGACTGCGGCGGTGTTGTCACCTGGGAGATCGCAATGTAATTGTCGATGTATAAATTATGTGATTTTAACAATGAAAAATCATTAAGACCTTGAATTTTCAGAAGGTTTGGTAGTTTCTAATAGTCCCAGCGAAAGGCAAGCAGGTAATCGGTGATGATTACAGTAAGGACCAATTAATGTTGTTTTGTCCGTTTGTTAATTCCAAGGATTGTTATGTAATTTGAATTCAGTTTTTCGAGTTTGTTATCTTCAAATATGAGACCGAGAAATGTCTCAGACAACGTGGTACATAATGAAATCGTCCTGCGCGTTCCTGCCTTCACTGTGTACTCAGACTGATGGCATTATGTCGCACAGCTATACAGAGTGTCCAAAAGGTGAAAATTAATTGGTGTTGCGCACATTACAGTAAATGTTCAAACCGAACGTTGAATGAGAGTTAAATATTTGTTTACTCTAAGGTGGAACCCGCCGATCCCGGTGGCCGCGTGGTCTAATGCCTAGGTCTGTGGCCGCTCGCTTGGTGGGATTGCGGTTTCGAATCCCGCCGGGGACATGATTGTATGTCTCTTGTGTGTATTGTGTGTTGTCGGGTAGAGGTAGAGGTCTCTGCAAGGGGCCGATTCTTCGTCCAGAGGAGTCCTACCGTGTGCAGTGTGTCTAATTGTGTGTGATCTCGAAACCTCAGCAATGAGGCGGCGTAGGCCCGAGTAGGGCTGTTGCGCCACAAGAAAAAGAGAGGAAACCAGGCCCATCTCTGGAGTCACGTTATAATGCGATGTGTAGTAGAGAGTGAATTTGTAGTGCCGTTGGTACAATCATGTGTGTTCGCAGCTAGTTATTTTCTCATAAATGTCGCTTACTCGTCAAAAGGTTGCTGAGTTCTTTAAGCAAATTATGCCGCAGTCTTCAGCAGCTTCAGTTCGGCTAATGTTGTGTAAAACCGATCGAGCAATGACCTCTCGAACACTATCTTACTACACGGCGTCGGGGGTGGGTTCCCATGTGAGTAGCTGCAGGCTGGTGGACTTGGAGAGCTCGGAGGATGTGCCGACCGGGCAGTACTTTGTAGTTTTCCTGCTGTAGCTACGTGTTCGTCGGAGCGTGCGTGTGTAGATCCTGAGGACCTGGCAGTTACATGCGACGCACAGCGCAACGGCGATTCCCTGCAGTCCGTGCCCCACGTTGAACGCCACCCAGAAGGCGTTCATTCCTGCCAAACAAATTCTGAGCATCAACCTACTCGCCTTTTGAACGTGAACAAGCCTAGCCGCTCTTTCCCATAAGACTGAAACTGACCACTGTGGACAAGGAGAAATTTTATTACTGTTACCCCTATACGTCTTCACGACATGCTGCTTTAGAAGAAAGGCGCTTAAATAGAAAGCATATTTTAGATTTCAAACTCTGCTTTGAATGCATTGGTTCAATGCCATAATGTCAACATCAGTTTCATTGTATATGCCATGAACTGGCCACACTGTCATACCCGTGAGCTTAGCGAAGACTCCCAGCCCGGCCACTGTGCCGATGAGAATAGTGATCTTGAGGAACAGGAACAGTTGCAAGTGGCGCTTACGTCGCATTTTCTCCCGCGCACGGCGTGTCACCTGCATGCTGACAGTGAAGCGGGCCACCACGGCGCTACGGACCAGGAACACGATGACGATCACCAGAAGCGCCATGACTGGCACTACAAATCCGAACATGAATGCGTCGTGGTCCAGGAACCTACAAGTCAACATGCGTATCAGTGCTGTACAGCCTGGCATAGATCCCATATCACAGTGGAACTTACCAGATATCAGCTGTGTACAGCCTGGTATAGATACCATAACAACAGTGCAACTTATTAGATACCAGCATTGTGGATCATGGAACAGGTACCATAGCAACAGCGCAACTTATCAGATATCAGCAGTGTGGAGCCTGGTACAGTATAATATCACAGTGCAACTTATCAGATGTGAGCAGTGTGCAGCCTGGTACTAGTATCATAGTAAAAGTGGTACTCACCAACAATTGGTGTGCTGGAGTGTTGCCGTGTCGAGGAGGTTGCCTGCCTTTTGGCGGAGCTGCAGCACTATTGCCCCCGCGAGAAAAATCATGGGCGTGCCCCATCCGAAAAGACTATATTTCCAAAAAGAAGAGCTGATCTGGGGGTCCGCCAGCGGCACCAGATTCACATTATTCCTTCATGGAAGCATAAAGGACATAACATCTCTGAAGCTCATCCAAATACTATTTAAATTCAGTTCCTACAGCAGGTGAAACACATCGCCTCCCCATTACAATAAGTAGGTGCCGTTTCACCAAGAATCAACACAAACATATAAATACACACTTTGCGGAAAACTGGAAGTTATAACGGTTAAAGAAAGTGGTGCATATGGTGACCATTGCTTGGCAATGCCATATTAAATTGTATTTCCAATGAATACATTGTGTGCGAAAGACTATGTGTAACTTTACTTAAAAGCAGATGGTACCCCTGTCCGACAAGCAATTTAACTTCAAGGCTTAGTAGTTCATGCGTCCAGGAAGTACCTAAAACTCTTATTTTCCGTATATTTTCGTGACGGTAGACTACGAGAACTCACCTGAATGTGGTGTACATATCGTGCGTCATGGCTGTGAGCCAGCAGAACACGGTGAGGCGGATGTACTGCAGCGAGAAAGCGAGGGCCACACACAGCTCGGAGTCCTGGAAATATTCGAAATAAGTGTGGGACTTCAGGATATCACGGCGGTGACTATGAAGATGGCCGTCTTCTGGTACATGACGCCGTGTGGTCTGGTAGGAATTTACTACTTTGCTTAGTAATGTGGTGCCTTCTTTAAACTGGAGGGCGGAATATGTTTCTCCGAAACATCGCTAAATTTTTACCAGACTGCAAGATGTCAGATCTCAGAAGACGATACACTTCTAGAACTCAAGCATCTGTTAGCAGTTAATGCCTCGACTGAATGCAGAGATGAACATATCTGATATCAGTACCTCTACATTGCAGTTCTTTGGGCTATGAGACCGTGTAGTTGGACGCGTTCCTCGAAACATGTTTCTGTCCGGTGCTGTCAGAACCTCAGATCTCATAGAGCCCAGTGTACAGACGAGTGTCAGTAACGTCTGTATTCGTAATTTTCACTGTTACGGTTTCTCACATAGTTATGATACCAAGTAATTTTGTCACATGTTTAATTATTGAAAATACAAAAATATTGCTACAAAGAAAAAGTATGTTTGTGTTCATGAGCCTATGTGCTGAGGGGAATAACTGGGCCTAAAGCGAGGAAGCGCCGATCCCAGTGGCCGCGCGGTCTAAGGTGTGGGTCTGCGGCCGCTTGCTTGCTGGGATTGCGGGTTCGAATCCCGCCGGAGGCATGGATGTCTGTCTGTTGTGAGTGTTGTGCGTTGTCAGGTAGAGGTCTCTGCGACGGGCCGATTAGTCGTTCAGACGAATCCTGGCGAGTGTAGTGTGTCTGAGTGTGATCTCGAAACCTCAACAATGAGGAGGCCTAGGCCCACTAGGGCTGTCGAGCCACGAAAAAAGCGAAGAAGCATCAAGAGGATGGGAAAATGCATAATGAGAAGTTGTGAAGTTTAAGTCGTCACCAGATATTATTAGTGTCATCCAATCAGGATGTTGGGGTCAACGAGTTATGTATGCGGGAGATAAGAAATGCATAGAAAAGTTGTGACTGAATATCTCAAATCACCATGTAGGGAACACTGTATAGGTGGGAAGATAATATTCAAATAAGAGTAGAATGAAAGAGGTGTGAATGTGGGGACAATGTTCATCTGGCTGGGGATATGGTTCAGTGTTAATAATGTAATGAACCCTAAGGGTCCATAAAGACGTGGAAATCTGGTGACTGTCTCAGCAACTATTGAGTTCTGAAGAAGGACTCAGCTTCGTGAGTTAACTATGCAGATATTTTGTTCAGGCTTGCACGTCAACACTGTGTATATTCTTTCAGCCCGCGGCAGTTGGTAAGTTCACTAACATCAAAGTGATTTCTGTCGATAGTCAGCAGCCTCAGGGCGCCAACTGAAGCTAGCTCCGTCAACAGACCGTGTGGTTCAGATGTCCCTGAGGGCAGGCGGCTTTGCTGCACTGCAAGATAAATCACGTCTCTCATCGTAGAATTTCAGTACAGACGCATAATATTTCTGCGAGTCACCGAATATAGGACAGTGTCCCCTATTTTAACCACGTAAGTTCATGTTGTAACTTATCCAAACCACCGGTGGATGTCGTGGATGTCCCCGTTCAAGAACATGTTGCACTGACACGGAAACGGATCTCTTTGAAGCCTGAAATCCGTAAATTAAAAACCATTCCTTCCTCACAGAAAAAAACTGTATTTTCCTTTACGAAGAACAGCTGGTTCATGCAATTTCGGAAATAATCATATTTCCTGAGAATTGTATTAAACACAAAGTTTACTGTGGGACCACAATGCAGAGTTTCTGAATTTTATTGTGTACGCTACATATAGTAAACACTGTGCTTTCAAGGGATAACAGAGACGGTAGCATTATCAAATTAAATGTTAAAAGTGGAAATATTTATTTACTGGGAAAAAATGCGGTCTTGTGTAACTTAGCACCCAGACTACTGGGCTTACTCATTTCATTGAAAACATACGGCATGTCGGGCTTGACGGCTTGAAAAGTCGCTCCTTGCCCACAGTAACGAATGTGTCATGTGATTTGACGTAAACGACTAGACGTAAGCAGCAAGACAAAACCGATCTATTTTATGGCCATCGAAACGTAACGCCTGGAATATCTCGTTTAGATTGTACGCGTGACAACTGTGTCAGAGAAGTTGCCGCTAAGACGAGGCGTTGCCTATTTCGGACCACAGTACTGTGCGGTTGTACCTTGTAGCCTAGGCTGTACTGAAATCCGTTCTTTTCACATCATCCCTTTAAAGTCCAGTGATAACTATATGTACCACCTACTGTAACATACTTTTTGCGTTTTACACAGAGAATATTTGTCATATGATTTTTCGTAGTAAACAGTGATTGTTTCCCGTAACAGAATTTATCGTTAGGACTTCGTAATGAATACTGACTACTTTTTCTGTGGCGTAAGAACTGAATTTTTAAGTCATAATCATTTGATCGCCAGGCAGTTCATACACGGTAAAAATGACCAGTTCCATACGTTAGACAAAATCAAGAGCCTCAAGAAATGAAGATGACCATGAAGACGAAATTTTCAACAAACAATATTTGACCCTTTGTAAGTGGATGAGTAACAAAGCTCATGAAGCAGTCAGAATGTCGCAAAATCTCATTTGAAACAAGACAAATATTCTTGTTTTAAATATCTCGGAAGGTGACCCAAATAAATATCGGCTGATGCAATTTTACCCTCCACTCGTTTATGTCCCATTCTTCGTTGTTCATCCAGAGGAACAGACACAAACACACCTCGTATCTATATATCACTACGTCTATTCGTTTACGTCATCCATACCTTTAGTTACTCATGCAGTCTTGCCCTCCATGTTAATATTCAAACTCAACCCCTACGCAGAAACCGGCGAACTTCCTTTCTCTGCCGCTGATATGAAACTGTCCACTCTTCCACGCTTCTTCACTTCGCACTGCTTGAACTTGCTTACAACCTAGTTTACAAGAAGGGCGAGCATTTACACCCCACTTTCTTCTTGTTATTATTTTTCTTCCACGATTAAAAAGTGTAATGAATGTTTATTGGTGAGGTGGGAGGAGAGAAAGTGGTTTCTTTGGTCTTTCTTCTTTCTCTGTTCGGTTTCATCGTTGTCCCTTCACCCTACCCTTATGTAGTTTTTGTCTGTAGTTAGATTGACGGTCATAAAGATTGAACACATCACAACCCTCTGCGTTGGGTATGCTTGCAGGCAGAATGTCGCCTATTCAACAGAAGGCTGACTGAATTTAATGGTCCGTGACAAGATGCTTGGCGCAGGCAATATCCCACACAATAGTTCATTGAGTAGTCGCCGTCACAGCTCTTTGGGGTGACATCTGCACTGTTGCAAGTATAAAGGACTGACAGAACGGCGACTTGAAAGCCGCGCGAAATATGGTGGCAGATCCTGTTAAATCGAGGCTATAACAAGGCAGTTTACATAACAAGGTTGGTCTGATTAAAGCAAGAAATGTGATTTGCTGGTTATGTAACACAAGTGGACTGAATACCAACATCATGAAAAGTCTGGGCGGTTATAGTGACACACTGCCTGATGATGCCGTTGTTTAGTGTTCTTCCTAAATCTCACAAAGATGCGTTGCACACACTTGAACGCACTTTTTCTCGTATCACATTTATACTGTGGTCCACTATGAAACGGAACAGTACATCTATACTGAATACTGAAAATGGAGGCAGTGTGTTCCTCCGAAACGTCCTATGAGACCGCACAGTATCATAACCCGGAAAAATACAGTATGAATCTTGACCACCCTGAAAACTGAAATCAGGTTTTATTAAAATTTGAGGCAAGACCGCGTACAGCACTGCATATCGCGCGTACTCGGTGTCTTGTCAACTAAATTACAAGCTTTTCTTTTCATTCCTCAGCAGTGGGAATACTTTGCCAAAAGACTCAACGCGAGCTGTATGAGCGTTACAGTTCCTACCTGGACGCCACCGACGCCGATGACATACAGGAGCTGTGCCATGAAGAGCGCCGCCAGCAGATTCATGAGTGTCGTGCCTGACAGGTTGCGTAGGTCCGAGAACAGACTGCAACAGACAGACAAACAGACAGGAATTTGTGTCATTTGGTTTTGCATCAGACTGACAGATGAATGCGTAAATGCTTGGACTGCCCATTAAGAAGTTGTGCTGCCTCAGGAGGGAATGGGTATGTCCGGGTCTTCTGCAGATCCCCAAGCCAAATCTCTGCCAGAACACCAGTTGAAATTTTCTCAGTAAAGTTTTGACTTTCTACGTTTGTGGCTTATGCTGTAAAGGAGCCATTATCTTAACTAAGTACAATATGGGGTTTCTGGAGAAGCCCTTTGAGGGTGCTAACTAATGGCCACTTAAGAAAAAAGAGAAGTTTCAACACATCTAGTATGAAAACTCGGCAATGGAAATGATCCTGAGCTAGTTTCATCCATATACCATCCTGATAACTTATGTCCCTAAACTCCACCTTAGTGTTACTCTTCCCTCCTCTTCATCTTTCAAGTGGCCTGTCTCCATTTGCTTCATAGCCTTCATTCCTATTTCCTGAGAGGTTTCTTTTCAGTTTTGTATAACTTCCTCCACGTGTATTATGTTCTCTGTTATTAGCGCCTTAGCAACTAACTAACTGAACTAACTCCATGGAGCAGAGTCCTTCTTGAGAAGCTAACAGGTCATCAGCTAGTCAAGAA
>JAKCWW010002509.1:6972-18196 GCA_026260175.1 Reticulitermes lucifugus
GGAAATACTCCTGGTACTCATTTCTGTTAGAGGCTGAGTCAACCCCAGGGCCATAGTGCAACCGAAAAGATTATGTCATGAAAAATTCCGACACCATCGGGAATCAAACCCGCGACCTTCCAGCTTGTAGCGCAGTGCCTCAACCAACTGCACTACCGCGTGCCCCCATTATGCCATGTCTTGTGGTAAAAATTAACTGACATTTCAGGGGAATCTGCTATGTACATCTACCCTGATAATGGGTACATGGGGTTCCTCCAGAATGTTCATAAACTTCTACCATGCTACATGGGGCCACATCCCTGAAAATTGTATTCTTTACATTAAATGAGGTTTACAGAAACATATATATATATGAAGGATTTTTGCCGAGAAAACCAAGACATTGTTTAAATGCAGCTTTCACTTTGCAGGTCACAGTTTTGTCTATACAAACAGTATATTCAGTTACAACATATGCATATACATCCAAATGTTTCTCTGGGTGCAGTATCACACCCGATTCATACACATGTACCAACATGTGTAACACACCATAACAATGAACTGTGATCACACAGTAACTCTAACAAATCTTACATCTGTTTCAGGGCCTAAATATTCTTGCTAATGAAAATATATTACTCTTAAGAATAACATTAGAAAAAGGTAAAGGTAAAATACATATCTTAAACATTCCTGATGGCAATTTAATTACATTCATTTGTCTTGATTTATATCATACCTGTTTTAAGGGAGCGTTACAAAATTTGTCAGAGGAAAAGGACATACCTACGCTGTAATAAATATAAAATGAAGTGTAAACAGGAAAAGGTGTGTCATGATATAAAGATGGAGAAAAGGGATTTCTTTAGAGCAGACAAAACTTCCAATTTAATGTTAAATTGTGTACATACCTGGAGCTTGAATTTTATTGTGCTTTCAGTTCGGACCTTGAATTTTATATCTGCAGTAGCATTATTTCACATATGGTGATTAAACTCAAATTGTATAATTTTCTTTATTCTTAAGTTATTTTCCTCAGCATTCTAAAACAATTTTATGTGCACACACAACTGCAACAAATTGGTTTTATTTTCTAAGTAGATCAAATACCAAGGAATTAATCATATGTATACTACTATGTTATCCACAGTCATCACAGCAATTAAATTCAAGATTTTGGATTCTGGATTATGACACCATGCAATTTTGTCATTACAGTGTTTTGCAGGAACCAGTTACTTCCACCTTCAGGGTGGATGAAGGAAGTACATAAAGGTAAAATAATGAAGTCCTGGTGCTTAATTATGCACCATGTCATAAGGACATATGAGAGAGAAATGGCAGATGAGTATGAGTGATCAGTCTATCCCAGGGAGAAAGAGTCCATGGTATCCACTGAAATAGGCACTGGGTTCATCCCACAGCCAGTCTGGACACACTAGCAGAGTATAAAACATCTGCTCCTTGCGCCATGCTCCGGGAGTTGTGGGATGGCTTGTGGCAAGTCTCATTATCCTACTCTTTCGTCTACACAGGCTCCTCTTTGTACTTAAATTCCTTGACCCTTGGCAAACTGCGGAACTTCCATGTCAAACCTGTCCTGAAATTTGACAAGCAGTCTTTGGGCCTTCATTAGCATAGGTGGATGTGGCTGCTGAGGCATGGGAAATTATGATTGCTCTAAGTTGTACTTCAGAGTCTGTTAACACTAATATCAACAGCCAAAGTCAAGCAGTGGCTAGCAGCAATGTAATGGAGGTTTTCTTTGTTCTTGTATTATTTTGATATTTTCACGTTTCTTTATAACTAAACGTGCATTTATTTTGTGTTATAAATACATGTCAAAGGCCTAGTTTTCTATTCAGTTATGGAAGGTCCCTAAAGCCACACCACTCTCATGACACTGGTTTTGGGGATCAAGTTTTACGCTGGTATACTTCCCTGACTGCCTGCTGATCTTATGAAAATAAGCACCTGTATCTGTGATGTGGCAACATACAGAAGGGGTACACCCTGCCAGGAACTGAACCTTGAATCCCCAGTTGTGCAGCCCATAGCATGAAGTAAGTCCCTTTAAAACTACAAAATTCCATAGCATCATAACTCAGAAGTCCATCATCTTACATTGCTATGACCAGAATTTGCAGTAAATCACTGTCATTAATTACAGAGCTGGTCTTGCAACATGAGGTCACTCCTCATGATTTAATGTTGCAGACATCAACAAAATTCATGCTGTACAATGCACTACACACTACTGAACACCTGTTCTGCTGGAAATGTATATAATCTGTTATCTGTACGTATCTGTATATTATGTGTATGTAATCTGTAAATTTTATGAAGTGAGAAAAGTACCATAACATACATGTGTGCATTATGGTTCATCTCATTACTACACGTAACAATATTCCTTATTCCACATCATCTTCAGACATCACACCAACAGATGAGGCATTCTGCGCTACAATCCGCTGGAACAGAAGAGGCGCAAAAAAAATCACTCAATTTAATTACAAAAACAAATATGTGAAATGTATTTAGCATACGATACACACAAGGCTTTCAAACGACCCACTCAATGGAGACCTAACGTACCTTAAACTAAGAAACATAACCTAACATTCATAAAGAAACTCCATGAACAGTAGCACAGCAAACAATACCAAACCTAAGAAATGCGACACAGTAATCAGTCACTTTCAGTCTACATTGGTATCACCATGGGAAACTAATGGAAGTCAATATGTGGAGCCATAACTTCGTGTAAGTTAGTTATTCAAGCAACTGTAACCGTTAGGTACCTGGCCAACTGAAGGAAGTCGCTGCAACAGAAGATGGAACACCTGAGGTGGAAGCGTTTGTTGCAGAACTTGCAGAAGTTGATTTGGTTGGCCACAAACTGCTACTGCATTACCAAGATGCTCAACACCACCTTCCAAATCACCTAGTGCTAGAAGTTCCTCACCCAGTTGTACCTAAAACAACACAGTGCAATTAACCTTTACCAAAACAATGCTTGGCCAACTGAACTGCATGCACGCAACAGTTAACATCTCAGTCCCTTCATATAAAGGATGGGATCTCATAACTAATATTTTCTCAGTCCTTCTCAAGTTATTGCCCTATAAACCCCACTAGAACCAGGTCCAAAGAATTATAAATGTGCTTAACTCTGTAACATGGCAAGTTGCTAAGCTCAGCTCACATTGATGTTAAAACTAAATGGACATCACAGTAACTCAACCATGGCAAGTTATCAAGGCACACAGAAATGACAGGTTAATATTAAAATCACTTACAGAAACACAGTATGTGCCACCAGTGTTGAACTCTCTCGTTCTAGTACAATGGGCCCAGTTTTAGGGACAAGAACTGAGGCTGCCAAGGTATATGGTGCTAAACTTCTGGTGGTAAGCTACAGATCATGTTTATCAGCAAGCCTTATCTTTGTCACACAAAATGCATCATTCACAACTGTGAAGGTGGGTAAAGGCCAGGAAGGTCCATAATGCAAATTCTAATTAACCACAACGTTAGGTATAGAATTTTTATACAATAAATCACACATACTTCTTGAAGGAAGAATCTTTGAACAGCTTCATGATCTTTTAGATCTGGAAGTTTCGTCCCTGCCGATTTGGTGACAGCTCTCCTAGCTTTCCTTCCTGAGAAAAGAAGATATTAACATCACAGCATTTTAGCACACTAGCTTTTATGACCTACTGTTCAAATAATAAACAAGTTGTTCGTACAGTGATACATACAAAGGACTCTAAAATTGGTACTGAGCTTGGTCCCTGGTAGGCCTATCCGAGTAATCTCGGATTCTTCTAATCTCAAACCCCCCCCGAGGGTGTCCTTAACCACACTCTGCTACCATTTATTCTCTCTCTCTCTCTGAGCCAGTAGGGTCAAGAGGAGAGAATCTATATAATTACTGAACATAACCGATCCATTCTACTTTTAACATAAATAAGTATTCCCCGTAATTACATGGGCAACATAACAACACAAACAAAACTAGCTTGCACAATAAGCACAGGTAAACAAAACTTAACACTGTCAGTATTGTACCCAAACGGGTTTACAAATCTAATAACATCCAGGCTCTCGACAAACTGTATGATGCTTGTAACAGTCCGGCACTTCCAGAACACTTGTAACTCGCACGAGGTATCCACAGACTTCCAGGCAAGGTCTTCTGTTCTCAACATACAGTACACAGACCGCACCATACAAAATAGTCCAGGCACTTGCCTGCACACTCCTCTTCCAGGCAGAACTACGAACACAAAACTCTCCTAGTATTCGCCACCCCCACTCTTCTCAGATCCACACTTTGTCTGCCTTCCTCCTTCCTGCAACACCCTCACTCCCTAGATAAGCCACTCCTGGGCTCCAGGTTAAGGATACCCTCGGGGGAGGGTTTGAGATTAGAAGGATCCGAGATTACTCGGATAGACCTACCAGGGACTGAGACTAGGGAGCACGACTCCCGCGGCAATTCAAACTCAGAGCCAACGGCTCAGTTCTCAGGCAATTATACCTGTTCCACATAAAATAAAAACTTGCTATCAACGTCTGTTCATCCGGTTACTGAGATTCAAGCACGTGAGCAATGCTTTATATGAAAAATCGTACAAATGCATGTTATTGTGAAGGTCTTATGCACACATACCTCGTACAGTTTTAAAGCATTTTTGTCACTAATATCTACTTTAAAGTCAATACACAGATGATATCAAATGAGTCACAACTTACTTTCTCTCAATTTCTTCTTAAAATTGGGATCGCCCCTTCGCTTCCTGTCAAAATAAATGCAGTACCCAATAAACAATGTTCCACATATACCCGCTGCAATGCCTATAGCTGCTTTTGAAACCATGGTCATACTGAAATGTATATTTACTGCTCTTGAATCTCTGTATCATCCACATCTGCCATTATACAACTCCATGACCACCTCGAAGATGGTCACTGCACCGATTTCTTGCGCAGCTGGGGGTGCTTTCATATGCTCTCGCAACAAACGATATGTCTTACACGACTGTACCAATAATTTAGGTAATCGATATTATTGAAATTGTTGTTAAATGTGAATTACGAGTGGCTTAATAACATTGAACGTTCCTAAGGAACAGAATTTTAAATGCATTTACTGGCACTACCTTCGATTCTTGATTTCTTTTAATGGTAAACAATGTTCCCTGGAAGACAGAAAAAGAATCAGAACATGAAGTATGAGGTAGTAATCGATAGTCGATTGGCGAAAGTCCCGCCAAATTGTTGAAGATTGGTGTATAGAAAGTGTAATGTTATAAATATTGTTAGTTACGATCTGTCATTGCTAGTAAATAAACCCAAACATGAATGTCAGAAAAAGGCCTATGCGTTACGCCCATTCTGATGGCCATACGGATGTTTGCTACTCTGATGATGGAAAGTAAGTGTCAAATGAAAGCATAGGTTGGAAATTATACCTGTACTTACACTAATGATAATTTATTTGTTGAAAAGCAGAGGTCAGAGTCCCTCAGCAGCCCGTGACGTCATTAACAGTATGCAAAATGAGCACAAAATACAAATGACAAATATTATGAATGATAGTAATTATTTAAGATTAGATTGTACTCTTGTTATGTAGGTACATTCTTACCTGTGGAATAGATGGGGATGTGAGAATTTGGGCTGGCTTAGAAGATGATGATCCATCTTCACAATGTGTGGGAGAACAAGCATTGACAGTTATCCATAAGGTGAGTACTGGTAAGGATATTATGATAATATTTATTGGACTTTTCCTAAGTTGATAGGCTAATTTTGGTTTGTTTCTTGGTGAAGTGTGTTTATGAATATAAGTAACTTTTCTGGTGATTTATTTTATTCTTCAGAACAATCATTATTATGTTGGAACTGACAATAATAGTGTACAAGCATACACCTTCCCTGAATCAGATCGAGATGGAATTGTGTCACGCTTCACTGCAGCTGTTACTCATATTGCTGTCAGCAGTGATGGCAAGAAAATTGTTGCAGGATCCAGGTATGTCTAGCAGTATTTTTTAATTTCAACTCAGTAGCACTGGTTGATATAGAGAGAAATGAAAAATGTGCTTAACCTTTTTACAGTTTTGTGTGCCACTTTTGCACAAACTGCTGAATTGTCACTTGTCCAGGCAAAAATTATGGATATGTATCAAGGTAAGATATTTGAGCTTCTCAGAGTAGTGAGACGTAGATTATGGTCTTCTGGGTTGTGGCACCATGTGGTCAGCTAGATAGAGACTGCAGCTTCATGTAGTTTGGCAGCTAGTCACTGCAGCTCTATGTAGCTCAGGGGATAGTTGCTTGGCAACCAAACTACACAGCATCACATCCCAGAAGACCATACCTCAATGCTTCAAGATGTATGAAAACTATGGGGTCAGGACATGTTTGTCACCTAATTCGGGGTTTATTCTTGTAACAAATGAGTTATGCATTGAAGACCTTCATGGTATTATATGTTCCATGTTCCATGCGTTGATCAGATATATAAAACGTTGAAAAAGACCAACAAATGCACTGGAGTATATGAATGTAAGTTTATTGTGTAGTAACCACCAACATGTTTCGGCCACTCGTGGCAATCTATTAATGGCATTTTTTAAATAGTTATGCTTTATGTATTTTATTATTCTAGTGATATGGAGATCCATGTTAGCACCATTGGCAGTTCAAAAACTACAGTTCTGACAGGGCACAAGGCTTCTATTCTTGGTGTTGCCTTGGATCCAAAGGATAAATATGTGGTAAGTAGCCTTAATTAGTTGTTTTTATTGGGGTCATTTGTTGGTCCTGCTGTCTTTGTTCAGTACGTTTGTTTGTCTTTCTGTAATTTTGTATTATGATCACTGCCTTGTATACCAAGGCCACAAAAGGGGGTCCCATAGATGGTGAGGAACATAATACTCAAGGCTTCCTGTTTTTTCCTTCCAGTTCTGTTCTTCTGCAGCCCCCTCTGGCCTATGTAAACTAACTCAAAGCAGTTGCTACTTGTAAATGTTATGTGATTGTTACCACTGATGACTGGAGAGGAATAGAATGTAGTGTGTTGGAGGGGGAAGTGTAACAGCTGGAGGAAGGTGTGGTGTCAGATGATCTATGAGACTTCTTTTTGAATCTAGAGTGTTGTGCCGGAACGAAGGACAAATATTTTACTTCTGAATTTCATGTTTGTATGGCACATATTTTTGTTTTGGGGATTTTCTATTAAAAAATTGGACAATCAACACATTGGACTGTCTTCTGGGATATGACACCATACAGTGTGGTAGAAATTACTAATGTCTTGGGGGAGCTTTTTGCCTCCTCTTGTACCCTGAAGACTGAATCTGTTTCCCTTTATCTGTTATGCTGCGGGACAAGAATGAGAAACAAGCTGTTTTTCTCCAAGCTTAGTAGTCTGATTGTTTCAACTGGGTTGTGTAATTTATAAGACTATTTAGATACAAGTAAAACTTTATTTATAAGAAGTTATTTTTGTTAGGCATCTTCAAGCTGTGATGGGACAGTACGCGTATGGACTGTGGATGATACCCGTACTGTGGTGTCTTGGAACTGTGTTCCTGTATGTAACGCCTTTGTCGCAGCAAAGTGCCTTGGACGTCCATCATGGCAGCCCAACACTGGACGCTATTTGGCTGTGCCTCATGGAAGAGAGATTCGAATCTATGAGAGAGAGACATGGAATAGAATCCTATCTTTGTGTCATGATGCAGTGAAACAGGTTTGATCCTAGTCATGGAACACTTGCAGACTGATACAGTAAAACCCTGATTTAATGTTCCCGCATTTAGTGAAATCCCGGATTTAGTGATGATTTTTTCATGTCACGACAATAGCTCCATATTAATTGAAAACCTCCATTTAATGAAAACCTCGATTTAGTGAAATATATTCTAATCCCCCAGCAATTCATTAAATAGGGGTTTTACTGTATATGCACAATTTTTATTACTGTGTGTTACCCTCTTTAGAATTATTACACATGTAAGGTAATGTGTTACCGTAGTTCAGGTAATTACTTGCCATTTTTGTATCTCATGGGCTTGGGTTCCGTACCACAGAACTCCATGTGTGATTGGTTGTGGACAAAGTAGCACTTCTTCTTCTCCTCCTCAAGCATTACAATCTGTTGTGGACCTTGGCTTCCAATACAATCATCCTCCATTCCTGATGCTCTCTGGATGTTGCCTGCCTGATCTCCTTGTTTATTCATATCCTGTATTATTCTCCTTCTTTTACGTGTCCATATATTTTCCTTATAATCTACCTTTAAAATATTCTGAGCACATTTGTTTCAGATTCTTGTAAAGAACTCTTTAAAATATTAAAAGTGTTAACACTGCGATCTCACTATATACTGTCGCTTGTACTTTTTGTGGTTAACAATAAAAAACATTTTAAGATAAATTTTGAGATAAATACCATCAATACTAGGAATAACTCCAACCTCTTTCAACCCTTGTCATATTTATCTATTTATCAAAACGGACCTTACTATTTTGTTATCAAGGTATATAACAGGCTGCCTTGTCAAATAAAGGATCTATCTCACAATATCAAACAATTGAAATCATCTCTGAAAGGTTTTTTTCATCAACATCCATTTTATACATTAGACAAATATTTTAATTACAAAGAAAATTAATTTGTATGTAATTAATTGTTGTTAGACATACTCTGTTTTATATGAATCTGTTCTATTTTGTGACATTGTAGATGCATGTTTTAATACACATGACAGATTTTGTATATAATGAATTTCTGTTGCTTATTTTTTTAAATTATAGCATAATTACCATTATGGTGGACTTTCTCAAGTTGTTGTAATGTACAAATTGTTCTATTAAGTAAACTGAACTGATTTTTGATCCTTTCAAGTTTTGTAATGCTGACATTGTTCTGTTTGTATACTGAATTTGTTTATTTTATGAAACAATATGTGAAAGTTTTATGAGATCCTGTCCTTATGTATGCAATGACTAGTTCTATATTTATGTTGATATAGAACCATTCTATGTTGTAATGTATATGACAAATTCTACATCCAATGGTTTGTTACCTATTAAGGATCTCTGGAATATATTATAATATATAAATAAATAATTTGATGTTTACAGGATTTCTCCATCTCTACCTTTTCACCATGTGGGAACCATTTGGCAGGTTGTACAACAGGTGGGGACATCTGTGTGTGGAATGTGAATCTTCAGACCTGTGTTATGAGCATACGACATGATCGCGGATACAGCATATGTGGACTAGCTTGGAACCCAAGTGGCAATGGTGAGATTGCATATTGTGATGTGATGGGTCAGCTGGGCACTCTTGAAAACTGCATACCGGCTGCTTCTGGAGACAGCGACACATCTGTAAGTCAGTGTTGGCAAAGTTCCACGTACAGTTTTATTTCAGCACCTGTCTTAACTTGTATCATCTGCATTGCAAGGTTTGAGGTTCTCAAGCCTGTGCTGGTGAACATTGAAGTCTTCTGTGTTTATTTTGCCATGTCAACTGGCACACAAACACTGATGTTCTGGGCAGCAGGTCAAGCACTCTTCTTGATACTTGAAACTGAAGATAGAGGTGTTATACTCCCCTGAAATATTAGTGAATATTTACCAGTTGACATGGCATAACATTCCCGAAGTTCAGAATCTTTCTCGTCTTAGTCATGTAATTCTGATGACCCAAATGCACAATAACTCCTCAAACCAGCCCTTTAATGAAGTTTATTGGATTTTTTGTTGTGCATAATTATTTGCCACTCTCTTGTCTTGATATGTGTGAAAATTAACACACGTCCTGCATGTAATGAAATTTGTAAGTCTAATATAGTTTTACGTGAAAGCATGAAGAAGTAATTTTATTGTATGAAAATGTGAAAATATATTTGTTTCTTGGATTCACTTCTTACAGCTATCGTCTAACACTAATCGTTCATTGTGTTTTTAGTTACGAAGTATTGTGAGCAGAACTCATTGCTTAGATTTTTGTTCTATAAATCTGTTGTTGTTGTTGCCATCTTCGTCATTGTTAACACCGCCACCACTGTTGTTGTTGTTGTTGTTGTTGTTATTATTATTATTATTATTATTATTATTATTATTATTATTATTATTATTATTATTATTATTATGTGAAGGACTTTTTATTTAAATACAAACCTCTTCTACATTACATGTGTTGGGTACAACCTTAAAGTTTTGTACCATTGACATGTTTGTACTTCTTGACATAAACAATATTTCATATAAATACATGCATTTGTAAGATGGTAATGAACTTAGCAATTTTTAATGCCCATGTTTCAGGAGAAGACTATGACTGTTGATGAATTGGTGCAGCAGAATATGGATGATGACGATGATGATGATAATGAAAATGCAATATCCTTGAATAAAATCAAAGCAGAACTGTCACAGCCTGAATTTGTGAACGGTGTTGACAAAATGAGCCATGCAGGTGAGAGAAATCTGTCTGCAATGGCGCATATATAAATTTAGAACATTTCTCAGATTTAATATGCCTTTCAATAAGTGACAAAATATTTTATTTTGATTTTAAACTAGTTTGAGATAGAAGGACTTCATAATGTATATGAAACATTTAACATGCAAATAAATCGCTTTTAGCATGATTAAATTATAAAGAAGGACTCAATTAATTATGCAGTTCAGTAGGACCTTTGCTAATAAAGTACCCCAGCATGATTTCTAGGAATTTTTTCATCTTGCATTCAAAGAAACGTTTTTTGCCAGTTACTTTACAACAGCTAAATTCTATTGTAATACACTGATGCACTCAGTGGAGCACCACTGAGATAAAGGTAAGTTGTTCCAGTGTTTAATTAAGCATGAAGCCATGATGATGTATGGGGGAGTGGATATATAGCTCTGTGGATTCTTAACCATTGTTTTACCCTTGGGGAATGAGCCTCTTGTACACTTTGTATTGGAAGCTTCTTGGACCACAGAGCTGATATGTGTGTTGTAGAAAAGGTAAAAATTTATGCCTCTGCCAGCAATTGAACCCCATTTCCCCAGGAATGAAACCATTGCTTGCCTGTGTTATTGGGATCATAAAATAGGAATGTTATGTTGGCCAATGGTCGACCTCGGTGGACTAATGGTTAGCGTGCTCGCTACTGGACCCAAGGTTCGCGGGTTCGATCCCGACCGAGGTCGATGGA
>JAKCWW010002509.1:21560-34301 GCA_026260175.1 Reticulitermes lucifugus
ATCCCAGCAAGCGAGCGGCCGTAGACCCACGCCTTAGACCGCGCGGCCACTGGGATCGGCACCTTTGATTAGTTAGTTTAGTTTTATAGCATTTAATGGTAGGGTGGTTGGTGAATGATGTGTTGAAAAGGATTTAGGGCCTTTTTGGCCTGATTGAGGGATTATCATGAGAGCTGCATTTAGGAACTGAGGAAAACCGTAAAGAACTTTTGGCTAGCCCATGTCATGGCGTAAATTTGAACCGTCCACCTTCAGAATGCAGCTCTAGGTGTTGCTACTTCACCAACCTGCACAGTGTAGAGCTGTTAGTAGTTACAAATGCAACCAGAAGATGGCAGAAATAAATGGCAATGAGAGATATCCATGCTTCATTTGGTACTGCAGTCTTGATATTTACCAAATGCAGTTATATGGTGTGCACATTCTGAGAAATCATGTTTCCATAGTGTCCCTCAAGGGCTATAATGTACAGAGAGTTTTTTAATGTGGACCTGAATATAGTAGAGTGGGGGGCCATCATTGTTTGCTGTGCGATAAATGATATCATCCACTACTGCACACAGTTCTGCATTAACACTGGGATCGCAGGACTTAGTACTACAAAGTGGGTGCAGCAGTGCGACTGTGAGCAGATCGGTAGAATCTGTGAGAAGGTTCTGTGTTCAGCTGGACATGTTGTGTGAGAATGGGTCCAATGTAAGGGTTACCTGCAGAAACTGTAGTTAGAGATGGTAATTGTCAAGCTTGCATGTTGAAATTATAGACATTATAGTGTTAATTATGTAAAGAAGATCTATGTTCACACATGAGTTTCAAGGTAATTACTGAAATGTCATGTGTATAACATAGTGATTGCTGTCCTGAACACTGCAGCTGTCATGGGATGTCCTAGCAGTTACAGGCTTGCAGTATGATAAAGCTGCCTCTGCAATGCAAAAAACAAAAAAAGTTATATATACCTCAGGCAGTGCACAGTACCCAACATAGATATGGTTGCATCAACCATTGTCACAGAAGAGAGAATCATTACGTTAGCTCAGCTTAATACAAAACTGCTTTCTAAGTGGTGGGTATACAACCATCCTTGCACAGAAACCTGTAATAGCTAGGTTAAATAAAGTTGTTAAGTGACATTAACATAAAACCACAGAAATGTGGTGAGTTTGTTGGTTTTTAGTGTCCTATGTGTCATCTTTGTTGGCTTTCCAGACAAATGTGTTGTTAGTGTACAGCCTTTTAAGTCCCACATTTGTGCCACAGCCGGAGCACTCTTTGATTTAAATGCCTATTGTGGGACAATGTTTTCCGTTCTGGGCGAAAGGGATACGCATTTAATAGGTCAGTGTTGTCCCATTTGTCTGTTGCACGTTAATGTGGGCTCTGAAACAGGGATGAGGCCTTCTGTTTCTGACATCCCCAAAGTTTTACTGCATAAAAATGATCCCCTTTCACAGTCTTGAATTTTCTGGAAAATACCTGTAGAGAACATTTTAAATTTTGTGCACGAAAATAATGGTCCTTTCCCCCCACCATCACTTTTCAGATGATGGAGTACAGAAACATTCTCACATTATATTTTGGCGTGTACAGTATCTTTTTTAGAGACGAAGGGTTTATACTGTGAGCACAACATTCTATACATCTGTCTGACCAGGCATTAAACTACACCTGTATCAGAATCTAGTGTCTGACCCTGAGATTATAGAAAGACTGTTTGGCTGACAGGCTACATTGAAAGTTGTGACGCTAATACTTTTATAAGGACAAGTGAGAGCATGTGTCATTTTCTGCTTATGTCTTTGTACAGCAAAGTGGTGTGTGTGCTGCTTAATTCGTGGGATGGCAACAAAGAGTGGAGTGTAGATCTACCTGAAGGAGAAGAAGCCCTAGCAATTGCAGCTGGCAAGGGCTGGATTGCTGTTGCTACTGACACGAGAAACCTGCGGCTGTTCACTGTTGCAGGCACACAGCGAGAAGTGATTTCCGTGCCAGGTCCTGTAGTGTGTGTTGTTGGTCACAGAAACAGACTGTTGGTCATTTTCCACAGTGGCATGGGTAAGAGCAGATATGTTGGCAATTTGATGTTCTTAGAGATTAACTAATTTCCAGCATAGCTGTTAGAACTTTACGTCTTATACGATGTTCCTGTGGGGGGAAGCAAGTTTGTGCACTGTCCCCAGAATTGAACCTCTTGACTCTTGTACCATGAAAATGGAGGCAGTGGGTTCCTCTGAAACATTGGTATGGTAGCCAGTGCAAATCAGTATACATGCTGTCTGTTGAGTAAGTGTAGGTAAGCAGATGACTGCAAGGGAGATGATGGTGGTTACAACCAGACTTTCAAGTATAAGCCAGAAGCTTGGCTTAGATCATGGAAATAAAATATAGTGTGCCTGGCCGTATGTTTTCGTATATGGTGGTATTTACTGTTCCTGAAACATCATGCAGTGTAGGTCAAGCTTGCAGATTTGTGCCAACTGCCATACCATCTACAAACTACACAGCATTGCATCCTAGAAGACTGTAATTTTATGCTTACTGCTATGAGAACCTCACATTTCCTACATGGTGTAATAGAATAAAAAGGCTGGTAAAGAATGTTTTCACAAAATGCATGTATCAGACACTGGTACAGCCTTCTCTGCAGTTCTATTAAGTATGCCATTACAGTAAAACCCCAATTTAATGTTCCCGCATTTAGTGAAAACCCGGATTTAGTCATGATTTTTTCATGTCCCGACAATAGCTCCATATAAACAATGTAACCTCCATTTAATGAAAATCTCGATTTAGTGAAATATATTCTAATCCCCCAGCAATTCATTAAATAGGGGTTTTACTGTAATTAGCAGCTTATCACCACATTGCCTTAACTCTTGCAATTATAATGTGATATTAAACGGAAGAAAGAAACCAAAGAGGTTGGTGGTTGCATTGACTAAGATTTTACTTACTTCACTGTGCAGGTCTTCCAGGCGACCAGAGTCTCGGGTTTGTCATATTTTCAGTGGCTTCATGTGAGCTACGGGCTGTTACAACTTTTCAGCCACTTTCTATGACTCCAAAATCCACTCTGAAGTGGGCAGGCTTTTCTGATGAGGGAACACCATTTACGTTAGATTCAGCTGGAACAATTCGCATGTTTTCAAGGAAAGGTTACTGGCTGCCAGTTTGTGATACTCAGACACATGTGAGTATACCTTGTTGTCTATAGTTACATATTCACTTGTACACATTTTAATATGCCACTAATTCAACTACAAATACATATATAAACTAGTTAATTAAACTATGTGTTTAATTAATTAGATTGATTATTTATGTATCTATTTGCTTATTAAGTAGCTTTTATTTATTGCTTAATTATGCAGTTAATTATTGTTTATTTTATTAATTCATTTAATTTATTACTCTATTTTATTTCATTTCATTCATTCAGTACTTAATTATTTATTTATTGAGTTCATGTAATTTCACTAATTTATTTTGTTTATTTATTTAATTTATTTAATTCATTAGTTTATTTGTTTAAGTCATTGAGTTTTACAAAAAGCTGTTCACAGGGACACAGGCAATACATGACTATGCTAGTGTGATATTTATTTTGGTAATTAGTGTAATGCATATTCAATCGTGTATATTTATGTTTTCTTGTTTGTTCCTTTTGGTAATTTGTAACAGAGGTGTTTATAACCTGAACAACTGTTGCAGTGTAAAGGGAAATCTGATCATTATTTTGTGCTTGGGATAAATGAGAACTACCAGAATGTTCGCTGTGTCCTGTGTAAAGGCTCGTATTATCCTCCTACTGTTCCTCGTCCAGCAGTCACTGAGATTCCACTTCAGGTAAAAGATCGTATTTTTTTGTAGCTGGCATTTTTAGAACAGAGTGACATGTGAGACTTTAATGTTGCAAATATTAAATATTGAGCTCCATTACCTGTATGAGTGTTTGAAGATCACAGTCCATCAGAGTCAATTGTAATGACATTTTGCATTATGGAAGTCCATTATTAGATGCGGCCCTGAACCAGTTCAATCCAGTTCCCTTCCTTACACCCTTCTTCTTTAAGACCCATTTTTATATTCTCCCTTTTAAGCCAAGAACTTCTAACGATTACATTTCTCATATTCCTCATGAATCCTGCATGTCCAGCCAACTCATCATCCTTGATTTAAATATCCTAACGGTATAAATTATTAAGTCCTTTGGTACACCATTTCCTTCGTTGGTCTCTTTTGTCTTCCCTCTTGGTATACAGTTTGCATATTTCCTACACTGTATGTATCACTACATTATTTTGTATTCTTACCCTGCTTTAGAACTGTGTACAGTATCTGCACAATGTATTCCCATTAATGCATATATTTTTTCCCAGTTTTATTTAAGTTCAAGGCTATTTCCTAATCTTGAAGGCTGAAGGATATGTAAGGTATATTGTAACTATCTTGGTGACTTAAATTTAGAATTTTCTTGTCAAGTTTATTAAATGTGTGAGACTTTCTGCAGTTGCCAGTGTGTGAGGCAGCAACAGAGAAGAGCCTTTTGGAGGAGAAATTCTGGCGATCACAACTTTCATATGCAGCAGTTGATGATATTTGCAAGATAGGACTTGGTTCATATAGTGATAAGGATGCCCTGGACAGAGGCATAAAGGAGACAGTTATAAAGTTATTTGCGGTAAGTCATACTTTTCTGATGTAAGCAGGAAATACAGTCAGTTTTTCCTGTCTGTAGTTTTGTCAGTTTTCCATGGAATTGTAAGTTATCATTTATGATTGCTATTCAAAATTATTTTCACTGCTTTTCCTTTTGAAAATATAATGTACTTTTAACATATTTTCAGGTTGCTTTCTTAATACATGGGTGTACTGTTAACTGATAATATTTTTTGACTGAGCAGATATGATTTTGCTGCTTTTCAACTGTCCATTACACATGAGATTTCAAGGTTTTTCATGGCAGTAACTACGAAGAGTACTGTCATTTGAGATGTGGTGCTATGTAGTCTGATAGAAAGCTACTACTGATTTGGAAGAACCTACTGCCTCCACCTTCAGGTTAGATGCATAAGGCAGTATTGTTCATATTCCCTGTGCTTTTTTGTAATGAAACGAGTGCATAATGAACACTTTGTTTACCTGGTCTTTCAGTTCTGAACACTTTGATAGATTTTGATTAAATTTTAGAAGTCTGTAGTAAAACACAGAGAATTACATATGATTTTGGGGCATATGAAATGCTTCTGACTACCTCTTTACATAAGAGCCTAAACTATTATATGAACTGGATATTGAATAAGGGCATATATACTGCTGGGGCCAGGGATATTGAGGGTAAGTGTAAGCTCCTACTATTTTATCTGCAGTGTGAGTGACACATGGATATGTACATTACTTGCATTTGAGAAAACTGTCCCCAATTGTTAGTCATTATACCTACAGGTTTTTTTATGCTTTTATTTTTATCTCATGCCAGCACCCGTGATAGATGCCAGGATCCTGTGAATATTGATTATGTTAAGAACTACATCAATGAAATTAATATCCATAGAATCTTGTGTGAAAATCCAGGTTCTTGCCACACAGGTAAAACATAAAAAATACCAGGTCCTTCCTCATTCATGGTTTGGAGCCCACATTAAGCTGTAGGTCCTTCCAGCTGACAGTTACATTCACAGACACACCACCATTGGTAACAGAATGTGCCATATGGGTGTACCCACCTCAGAAATGGATTCTTTGCCTGTGCTGTGATGGGCAAGTCAGAATTGTCAGCACACTGGATTTGGAGCTGCTAGACAAACAAGAAGAAGAATAATATTTTGTGTCCTTCGCTGTGCGGTCTCGAATCAAGAGAGTGTGTTGTACTGTTGCAGTTGGCATGCAGAAGTGGGCTTGAATTCAGAGCTGTTGAACTATGTGATTTAATGCCATCACACCACGTGGTCCAACTTGCTATGAAGTACGCTTCTAAGCTTGGCAAAATGAATCTGACAGACAAGATTGCAGAGGTGGTTTCTCACAAGATAGAAGAGAAAGAACGAGGCTTACAGAATGGTCATGTTGATGATACTTACATGTCAAGGTACAGTGTCTTAACTTACTCTCTGCTGAGGGATCTGGTCTGAATGTGGCTGTTCAAATTGTACCATTGCAGAGATTATGGTTCAGTTAACATTAGTTTCCTCAGATATGACAGCTTCTAGCCTAACAGATGGTTACCAATTCTTGGGTGAACCTGCTCCTTCCATCTTCAGGGCTGTGGGCAGCATTGTGTCATTCTATAAATCCACAGTCTTAATACACCTTGCTGTTAGAATCTCAAATCTCATAAAAGTTCAACATCACATTCACAAAAGTCCACCATTAGTAAAGTTCGCATAATGACAGTTGACTTTCTGAGATTTGCATACTGTCTTGCTGTGTGTGTCTTGGCTTCTCCTGTGACCATAAAGACTGCAGCAGTATTGCAGAATACTGAAATCTAATTTTTTCTGTCTCCACTCAGTTTCTTTTAGTTTAAATATTTTTTCTTCACATTGATTTCTTTAGTTTTATCATATTTTTTTATTCTGTGACGTTCATGATCACATTATGGTGCATTGCTGTGCTCGATTTAGTCACACAGCAGATCGAGCGGAGCCACCTTGTCTGTCTTCTAGAAGCTTATCCCGTGAGGAAAGCCAGAATAATGATGATGCTGAATTACCTGGCCCTGTAGAAGATACTAACAGCACAGTTGCAGGTAATGATTAATTTCATGCTGTCTTTGATTATTATTGAAAATTATAGTAATTGGCAGTGACTTCTGTTGTTTGTGAATGATTTTATGCAAAAGTCATGAACATGTGTTCTAACCAAATTTCAAGTTTTTGGATGCTGGGAGAACTTTTTCATTCATAAACATTCCAAATAGCAATCTACATAATTCACAATATCAGTCTACATAATTCAAATTGTCAGTCTACATAAGTCACAGTGTCAGTCTACATAATTTACAGTATCAGTCCTCATAATTCACAATATCAGTCTACATAATTCACAGTGTCAGTCTACATAATTCACAGTAGCAGTCCTCATAATTCAAAATATCAGTCTACATAATTCACAGTATTAGTCCACGTAATTCCACAGACATTTGTAGCTCTACCTATTTTTGTAAATCATCATTTTTACTTCTTGTGTTAGCTCCAGGTATAACAACATATTTATCCCAACCAGTATTTCAAGTTTGTGTGTGTGTTGAATGTGGTTCAATGTACATACATGCATATGTACAGGCATAATGCATGCATACATACACACACACACAGGTTCCTTATTTTATTAGACAACTGTTCTTTGTCACTTCCTGCCACTACTTCACTGTGTGTGTGTGTGTGTGTGGGCAGTTGGCTGCATGGGCTACATTAGTACTATAAGTGGCAACCAGTAGTTGTCAGAGAAAATAATGAGCCTGTAGTATATGGCATTGGGAGGGTTAAGTAGAAGTAACCAGATTATAAACATAACGTATCAAAACATTGTGATGCATTATATTACCTGAATCCTGTATCCATGTTATTATGTCTGTACAAATGACAACACTTCTGTCAAATTCTGGCATTCAAGTTATTTCCACACTGCAACAGGTGAAATATATTTCTTGACAACATTATGATGTATTCCCCATCTTAATGCAGACACAGAGAGCATACTTCTAGCTGCTGCAAAACAAAAGAAAAGTGGGGCTAGGACTGAGATAAAGCCAGTCATGTCAATGAGCCAAAGGAGACTGAATCCATTTAAAAAGTCGATTACCAAATTGGAAAGTGGCAGAGGTTTGGCAAACCTTGATGCTTCATTTGCACAGCAGAAATCTAGTAAAAATAGGCAAGAGTCTACTCCAGAGCAGCCACCACCACAACAGACTAAGGTAAGTTCTAATTTGACCCCACATGTTCACACTGCAACCTAATATACAGTATTTGATATTAAATGCTTCTGGGGGCATGTAAAGGCCAGAATTGTTTAACATAGGGTGTGTGATTATCTACTGGTTACTTCCCAGATATTTTACTAATTACAACATTATATAAGTATAGGAAAAATAACTGTCAATCGCAACTGTCTTCATATATTGAGTTTATTGTGCGTATTGTTTTGGCTCATATACAGAGCCATCATCAGGCAGAAAGGTACTGAAGAAAAGATGCCCTGTAAATACCCTATCTATTTTACAATATTTATTTTCTTCTTTATTTACAAAGCAACTCTTCTTTAATAAATTTTAATACTTTTTTGTCTGATGATGGCTCTGTATATGAGCTGAAACATGTAGCACAATAAAATGAATATATGAAGAGAGTTGTGATTGATGGTTTTTTCCCTATACTTACGTATCTTCATCACAATGGGATGTCGCACTTAAAAGTACAACGTTATAATAATTAAAATACACGTAGCCCATGTTTCATGCCTGTTTGTTTTAAGCCTTTTTGCTTTAATGCCGTTTGCCAGTTTACACCACTTCTTAATTGTCGCTCTCTCATTTTCGACTTAAAAAGCCCTTTTGGCTGGCTGTGCACTTGGACACTGCTAGGAGAGTATGAATCCCACAGAACAAAATGGGAGGCTGCATGGTCACTGCAAACTACATCAGTCACCATGTGCTTGCCATTTAGTTCAGACCACATGGTTTACTTCTATGTATTGAAGTCTTACACAACCGCTAATCTAACCGCAGCAAGAATCCTAACAATGGTAATGAAGTGACTGAGTTATAAAGCCTGTGAGAATGAATGTAGTCATCTGTGACAGTGACAGTATGGAACCTGTACCATCTGTGACAAATGTACGCAAGTTGTTTACAATTCTTTTTCAATTTATGTAGGAAAAAATTAATATTAGTTATTTGTATACTAATATCAGTAGCACAATAATAATAATCATATAAACACATGTACACATATCTCATATGAACAGGGTGTCATTGGTATGATTGCCCCTAACCCCTACCTATTCCATTATTTTGTATAGGAATATCATTTTTCATTTATGCCCCCATTTTCAGGAACACAACTAGGACGTAAAACATTGGCTATGTGTATACCATAAATTTATGGACATGGTGTGTGGCAGATACAGAGGGGAAGAGAAATGCATACAGGGTTTTGGTTAACAAAGATGCTTGAAGGAAAGAGACCATGTGGAAGACTTATGCATAAATAGGAGGGTAATAAAATGGATATTAAAGAGATAGGGTGGGAGGGTGTGGACTGGATTCATCTGGCTCAAGATAGGGAAAAGTAGTGGGCTCTTGTGAATGCAGTAATGAACTTTCTCATGTAAGGCGGGGAATTTCTTGACCATCTGAAGAACTAGTAGATTTCCTAGCAGGATGCTGCCCCATGGATTTAGCTACTTGGTTATTTGGTTGACTGGTCATTCAGTTAATGCACCATAAATAAAGTAATGTATATGCATTATCGACTTTGTAGCTGCGCTTTCCATTGTGGTAGCAGTGAGTATTGAGCTGTGTGTAGCATCAATACACACAACAACTTGTCTTACTAACAACATTGGCCTTCATGTCAGCAACATATTTTGACTTCAGAGAGTCATGTGAGGTCTACATTTTTAGTAAGAGAGATTGTGGTGTGTATTGTTGTTTTATAGATACATCTATTTACCATCTTCTGTTAAATTTCCAGGTAAAGTGATATAAAACTTGAATCATACTTACATAGTTAAGGAGACTGAAATTGGATGTTTATCAGATTGAACCTAAAAACTATATACGTTGCTTATATTGTAATATTTTGAACATATTATTGAATCCCTTAAGACAAAGAGCTACTGTGAATTGTGCATGATGATAGGCTTTCTGTGAGTGGGGAATGCTGGATAATGTTTAAGACTGCGTCGTTGGTTTCAGATTAAGCAGACAACACTGTCAGCATCCAAACCAGCTGAATCACATGTAGTGCCACCTGTGAGCAAGAAACTCCCCAGCTTCTTTGAGTGGTATGAAAAAGAAAAGGAAACCCTTGCAGAGGAATTCCCTAATCTGAATGCTACAGAATTGTCACGTCAGGGCATGAAACGGTTCAAAGAGCTGCTACAAACTGATAAAATGGTAAGAATATTCAATTTTGGTGCTGGAATGAAGGTGTTTTGAATTAAAAGAATTTTCATTTTTAATGTCATAATAAATATGCTGCTTTAAATCTGTTACAGCAGCATGTATTTACTATGAGATCTAGCTTCTCACAGTGGTGATCATTATGTCCTGTGGTATGTGGTACTATGTTGTTTGGTTATTAACCCTTTGGCCCTCAATTTAAATTTAAATGCAGGGTGTACTCTGAGAAGGGTGAGAATGTAAATGTCTGTCATTACTTTTCATGCTCTTGCTGACATACATATATGACTTCAGGCGCTTTAGCCACACACTGCCCGTCGACTGTAGTCAACTTTCAGATCCAGAAGGTTTGCTGTTTCATATTATCATAAGCATCTGTAATTACAGTGCATGGTCAGGTGTATTTTGTTTTATGATGATATTACGGCAGCATACTGAGACCATTGTGATCAAACTAAACTCTGTCCATTGGTGACATTTCTTATGCAATTCTATAGACTGATTCTAATAACAGGTAGTTAAAATACACCGTTAACTCCAGGTAGAGGAGATCTGTGGCTGTTGAAGATCGATAATTACACGGTTAGTAAGTGTTTCTTCCTTCTGTGGAACCCCGAAATTTTATCGCCATGTTTACAAATGGTCACCATTGTTCTTCAAATTGAAATAGATGTATGTAGCCATGGTGTCTCAGTTCACAGAACTGAACTTGTGAGAGCTGAGGTTCTGACATTGGTGTTGCTGAAGTCTTCAGGGATGTACCACTGTATCACTGGGTAAAATGTTTATGATGTTTGGAAGGATGGTAGTGCTTGGACTGCTTTACCCTGTGAAGATGACTTCACTACAATCCTATAACACTGCATATTACCATGTATTTCTTACTAAATCTTAGAAATTAAAGCAACAAATACACTGTGTTGATGGAGAAACCCCTAAATTGTCTGTAGTTTATTTTTTTCTACATGTTTCAGCCCTTCAGTCACAGCAGTTACAAAGACAAGCATACAAAGAATGCAACACTGCATATATCCACACACCAATTATGCATATTCAAGTGTACAACATATAGTAGTATGTGAAAATGTGAAAAATATAAAAGTTATGATGGCCACTGGTGCTCAAAGTATCTGTGTTTACACCTTACAAAACCATCTCAATCCACTTTAATTAAAAGTGAAATGGCTTCACTGTATGGCTATGCGTCTTACGCATACACTTGGACACAATGTGTCTATGCAGATGGTGTAAACACACTGAATCCTGAATTGAAATTTGTGTCCCAATATCTTGTTAAAGCGTATATGTGTTTGCCTCCCATGTGGCACGCAGTTCTCGGAATTATGTGTAATCTGACCCCGAGTGCACCATAGTGGAGCTTGTGGAGGGCCTTAGTGAGAAACTAATACTGGTTTGTATGTACACCTTACTCATCCTAAAGGCATGTGTCCTTCAGGTTTTCCCATGAAAATGTCTCTGTGAATTTATTTTTTCTCCCATTCATGCCACATGCCCCACCTATCTCATCCTCCTTAATTTGATCATCCTAACAATATTTAATGAAGAGTACAAATCATGGCGCTCCTTGTTGTGCGGTTTTCTTCAGTCTCCTTTCACGTCCCCACTCTTAGGCCCAAATATCTTCTCAAGCACCCTGTTCCTTAACACACTGTCTATGTCCTTCTCTTAATGTGAGAGACCCAGTTTCATATCTGTACGACACTAAAGATGCTGCACTATATTATTGTCTTTGTCATATGCTGATAAGTGTTTTTTTACAGGTGCCACAAACTGATGATTCCAACACAGAAAGTCATACTTCAATATCAGTTACCAACAAGAGAAAACCAGTAGAAGAATCCGAGCCGCAACAAGAAAGGCCAGCAAAGAAGGCAGTAACATCTTCCTCTGCTAAGCTCATGGCTTTTTCATTCAAGAAGTCATGAAATTCTGAGACTGGTTTTATGAATTATGGATTTTATGAATCTGTGAAGCGGGAAGTTTTATATGTATATAGTTTCACAACCAACTACATTTGATGGAGGTACAGAAATTTGGCAATATTTTATTCATATGTTAATTATTTATATTGTAATTACTGAAAATAAATGTATGGGTTGTCATGTTCCAAAGGCTGCCCAATCTTCCAGCAGCAGTTGCCCCTCATGCCATGACATTGATTCGCATACATTAAGAGTGGCACCAGAGGACCAGTTCATTAAATGGGAAGCAGTCAGTAGACTGTGAAGCTTCCTGTATCTACCCCATGAAGGAGTCATTAGGGAGTGACATTTCCTTTGTTTTAACAAATTTGATTTATAATACCGTGCCCTGTTTACATAATGATCCCTGACCTTTCCAATAAATTCAGAACCTTGCTGTGACTGGCTGTGAATCAACTTTTAATTTGTCATATACAGTGGACCCTCAAACTTCGAACGGTTTGATGTTCGAACAACTTGAAACACAAACAAAAAATTCGAGAAAAATCCGGTTTTGAAACCCGAACAAAAACTCGAAAGTCGAACAAAGAATCACGTGGTCGCTTTCTGTCTCTGCTTGGTCCAGATGAAAGAAGGGTAATTCACCTTTCAGTGAACAGTAATATCCCTCCT
>JAKCWW010002509.1:34393-56404 GCA_026260175.1 Reticulitermes lucifugus
TAATTCAATTTACATTATTTCTTATGGGGAAATTTAACTCGAAAGTTGAACAACTTGAAAGTCAAACCGTCTCCTGGAATGGATTTTGTTCGAAGTTCGAGGTTCCACTGTAATTATAAAAAGGCATTTGTACTTAACATGAAAGTTCATACCAGTAGCAACAGCTTCTCTTATTTAAGATTCTAGGAACTAAATTCTGAACAGGGTAGAGGAATGAATGTATTTCAGACTTTTGACTTTCATGTCTATGCATGCTTGCAGTTGTATGTTGGAAGTGATACTTAAATTGCTTGTGAACCTTCCATTAAAAATTTGCTCTTTTTTCATCTCTTAATATGTGTAAATGTGTTGATTGTGAAATGTGGGTACCAGTGATGAGGTTAAAGGAGTCTGAAGTGAGAAAGTCTTGATTGAATGCCCTAATTTAGATTGCATCGAGCTTTACATGCCATAAATATGTAGTCTTTTATTAGATGGAAAAAATCTGGTAGTCTTTAACAGCATGTATATGATACGCTTTTCTTGCAAGCAAATGCGTATTTGTTTGATCTAATTTAAAATACAGTGCTTTGTTACATGTAGTATACATATAAAGGGCCTTAGTGCATAATTCATGTAACAGAAGTGCCATATTTCGAGTTTCATTAAAATATGTCATTGGACTTAAAAGATGCGTGTAAAAGTTCATTCGCAATGTGAATTAAAGTTAATGACATGCTAAACAAAAGTTTTCCCTCGTCATACCTTGATGGCATTTGCAGGGGGGGGAGTAGAGGTATACATACACATTCTTTACCGTGATGCTACATGGAGATGAGTGGTGTGTATATATATACTTTCAGCTGGGCACCAAAACGAATGAAAGTATTTAAACTTACACTTGTGGTAATACACGTGCAATACGTAAAGCTTGTGTGTGGGTACATATGTGTATGTATGTATATCTGTTCCTTTTGCTTTCCTTTGCTGATCGCAGAAAAGTGTGACGTGACTTGAGGTTCTCACAGTTACATCTTCAAAGTGAAAAATGTATGCAAGTGTATACTTTAAAGCCGGAGTAACTTCCTATGCAGTATCAACATTTAGAAATCACTGGTTCAAGCAGTGATGATTTATAATTTTTTGAAATTCATAATTTCCGTTGGGGGCAGTGATTGTGATCGCTCACCCCGGATGCCTGTGGATTAATGTAATATCAAGTCAACCTGACAAATTGTGGTGGTTGAATGGTAGCTAACATTATTATCGATTAAGCTGCTGTTATCGTCCTACCATGTCTCGATGGACAGATGGCGGTATAGTATACCTTGTAATTGATCCATGGTGATTGACCTCGTTGCATGCGTTTTTGCGGTTGTGTTGTCCACATGAGACAAAACGTAGCAATTTAAGATTATCGTATACATACTTCGTGTTGGCATTAGCATGGTGTTGGTAATGTGTGGTCTAAACCACGGATCAGAGGAGCATGAACTTCACGTGTAATTTTCAGAAGTTATCTGTGATGACTGGCGAAGAAGCACGTGTGGTAATAGTGTGTGCAAATGTAGATCCGTGACAAGAAAGTGTTCTGCGTCCGAATGCGTGAACTTTGTACAGTTGTCATCACAGATTAATTGAGGGGTTATGTATGAAGGTAGTACACGTGTAAAGTAATTCAGGAGCACATTTTAAGTATCAAAAAGGTAGTTTGTAATCGGAATCACAGATAAAAGCTAGTGACTAAAATGACCTACCTGAAGTCTTGGGAGGAATTTGAGAAAGCAGCAGAAAGACTGTATTTTCAAGATCCCAAGAAGGTGGGTTTTGAATGTATTTTGATTTTGTAGTGTGGTATTAAATAGGATTTGTATGCATTGTCTATAAATAAATATGCTTGAAAATTTATTTACTATATGAGGGCTATACAGTGTGATACATGATTGTGGTGTTATTTGACATACATACGTCCCTTTCCATTCAGTGGTAAGGAAATTCGAACGTACAGGCTGGGAGGGTTGTCCGCCGGACTTTTTTTTTTTTCCTATCTCCATAATTGCTTGGATATAACTTTTAATTAGTCCTTACATACTATTCATTTTCATTTGAAGAATGCCAATTAATGGATCAGGACGCTTCTGGTTAAAATATGTGCATAAAGTGAAGGTGTAGTAGCTGCAAGATCCTGACCTAAAACCGTACTAATAGTATGTGGTTCAGACTATGCAAAGTTACACCACATTTTATGTGCAGGAGGAGCTTGCACCGCGTGTGATGTGTATTTAAATCTATATATTTACAAATTAAGGAGCTACTACACAGCTATGGCATACAGCACAACTGTTCTGGATCACCTAACCTAGAAGTGGATTCTGAATTTAGTGACACGGTGCCTCACACAAATTGTTCTGACCATTCGGTTGTGGACATAAAAGTATTTACAAGTCGTGGTGAATTATTAATGCTAAACACTGTAGTGTTACTGTGGAAATAGGTGCGTCTCCTCAAATGGTAAGAGACTTTTATTTTCTTTAATTTGTGTAAATGCTTTATTGTCACATACTAGGTATTTGTACATATCCATAATTTTTAATGATGTGTTACTCTTTCAAGTCATCCACTTTTCCAGAATAAGCGCTTTCTTCTTTGAGAGCAGACCTCCAGCAGTAAGCTTACCCACTTGTCACAGGAGAGTTAGTAGAGATCGATGACAAGTCTGTTTTTAACCTCGGCCTGAGTGTGTTAAAAGTCTAATAAAAACATGTTTTATTAGTATAGGTAAGGTGCAATAATTGAATTGAAAATACATTACTTTGTTCCGTGAGCTCAATTATAGTTAAAGGTTGAGGTTTAAATATTTCTTGTAAAAATGTTATGTATTCCACTGTGAGAATATGTGTGAGTGGGCTGTGGTAAGTAGCTAGTAGATACAAGGCATATTTCTGGAGTAGTTTGTAGTAAATTTTCTAGTATGCATCTGCAGAGGATGGAGCACTGTGCAAGTGACATGTGTGGTGGAGTAAGGGATCCACTAGTTTCTGCATACTAACCACTTATATTACTGTTTTTGAACAAGGCTCTGTGCCTTTGTGAATACTCAATAGCGTTGAAGACAGAAGGAGAATAAAATTAAATGAAGGTCCTATTGCCGCTTGTTAAAATTTTAAGTATTAATGGATTTCTCCAATAATGTTAGATCATATTTTAGCACTTATAAGTCTTATCTGAAAGTTTCTGATGATAGTAACTTTTCATTGATGTTTTGGATGTTGTCCACTGTCCCAGTTTTCTCAAACTACATTTCAGAAACTGGTTCTGTTTGGTTTACCAGGTGACATGATAAAAATAGAAAATCCTATGTTGTTCAGCCCCTTGGCAGGGCTGATTGAGATTCAGAGCAAGGATTTAACACTGGGTACACCAAGGGGCCCATTGGAGTAGGATTTTTTACTTAGTTCCCGTCACCTGAAGAAGGAAATAGAACCAGTTTCAAAAACATGGCATGGAGAAACTCACATGGTGTACAATGCCCACAGTATTAACAGAAAAGTCTTGAAGCCTTGTTTCATGCTTTCACAAATCATTACCATCTTCGTATGTTTCACAGACAAAAATGGAACAGTAGTACGAAATCAATAAACTGTAATTACAAGTGTACCTGTAGTATGGCTCTTGTTTGTATTCCAGGTGCGGTACACTATGAAATATGCGCACAGTAAAGGCTGCCTTTCCCTAAAGCTAACAGATGATGTGGACGTGAGTTAATTGACACACTAAACATTTAAAAATATATTTAAAAATTTTATGTATATATAATAGCCCACAGTCTAAATTTTTTGCTTCTTTTTTGTGTGTGTGAAACTTGGTCTCTAATGTTATGAGAAGAATACAGGCCAAGGGTATTTCAGAACAGGATGCCGGGGATTAGACCTAAGAGAGAACAAACAATAGGAAGATGCAGAAAATTACGTAATGAGGAGCTTCACGATTTGTACTCCTGGCCAAATACCGATATGAGTCGAACAACCAAATGAAAGATGCAGTGGTTGGGGCATGTGGCATGCATGGGAAAGCAGAGAAATGCATGCAGGGTTGTGGTGGGAAAACCTGAAGGAAAGAGGCCACTTAGAAGACACAGGCATTGATGCGAGGATATTGAAGCGTATCTGAAAGAAATAGGAAGGGGGGATGTGGATTGAATTCATGTGGCTCAGGAGAGGGCCAAGTAGTGGGCTTCTGTAAACATGATAAAATGTGGGGAACCTCTTCTCTGACTGACAAGTTGTTAGCTTCTGAGGGAGGCATTATGCTTCATGGAGTTGAAATTATTCTGTCATTCTCATAGGTGTAAGGGTATATACCAGATGGCAGTGATTGCCAAAAACAGTCAATAATTATGAAGCACCTGAGAAGTACCTATACTTTATATTCACAGTCGATACTTGTCAGTATTGCAGCCACAACCTTTGGTGGTAAAAATTTGTGGGTATTAACACCACTTATTCTACTAAACTGTCTTTAATGAATGCTTCAAGTTTGTAACATGTATATTCTGTGAAGCTGTGATATCAAAGTTTTTGTCAATGGCTGCTGTGTAGAATAGTGGATCAGTGGAAGGGTTATCTGGAAATCAGCCAGAGATGCTGACTGTCACATTTTCATACTGAAGCGTCACTGGGCTTTGAAATTGAAAGGTCTTATTTATGCTGGTTCAAGTTATAACAACAATATATCACATTTCACACTATTATCACCGTGCATTTCTATAAATCAAATTAAATAAATAGACCAACTAATGCACTATTTGACTAATTTAATGTAGTGACTTTCTTATACACCCTACTGAGACCCCCTGAAGATGGACCTAGGTCCGAAACACGTGTAGGGTGTATAAGTAAGTCACTACATTAAATTAGTCAAATAGTGCATTAGTTGGTCTATTTATTTAATTTAATATATCACATTATTAAAAAATGTAATAATTTTGTTTCTTTTCAGTGTCTTCAGTACAAAACCGAAATTGTACAGGATTTGAAGAAAGTTGAGAAGTTTATAAATAATCTCATGCGTCACATGGTTCAAAAGAGTAGTGATGCTGTGTGATGAAAGGAAAGAATTTTTTAATATTTCATGCCATAAGCAATTCTGTATTCAAGGACATTTTTATATAAACAATATATGAAAAGCAATTGCAGCTATGAAAAATAGACTTATTCTTCATATCATTGTTTTGTGTAGACACTTAATATGTTAAGGATTCCTATGTGAAATTGCTGGGGTGTCTCTCGCAACTTTCCTTGCAACTGCATATGTATTATTGATGCGTACAAATATGCAGAGATGTTGTTCATCATGGTCGCAGTCAGTTTCTGGTGAATAGTGTGACAGTCGTGGAACGAACTTTAATCTTAATTCACCGTGCATTTCTGTAATTTCTAAATTTCTTATTGACGGTTTTGTGCATTTGTTGGTGACTTATTGCTGAGTCGTGAAACTTTTATAGTCATCCCATCTTAACCCTTCAACGTAGGGGCATTTAAACCCCCCAGTCCATAGTTTTAGTATTTAAGGGTATTTAAATTTTACATGCATGTTCCAAGTGTACTCCACGCAGCACATAAGGTGCGTGGCACGTGGGTATACTCAATGTAGCACATAATGTGCGTGAATGCGAGTTTACACGATGCAGCACATGACTACGCAACGCAGAACGTGTAAATGGCATGTGATTACTTTCGACGCGGCACATAATGTGTGTGGCATGTGAGTATACTCGATGCTCCGCATCAGAGGGTTACAGATGATACAAGATTTTCTGATAGTGAGGTCAAATTCAACCCTCTGCTGCCAAGGGTATTATTGCTATTCTATCATAGTGTAAGTAATCTAAAAGATGATTCAAAAAGTAAATTTGTGCTTAAAAGTGCAAATTGGATATTCACACAATGTCCTCTGGTGTTTGTCAGCATATGTGTTGGTTAATGGAGGGGATTGACAGTGCCATCAGCAGGAATAATACATAGGATCATTATTTATCTGACAACTGTTAGTTGCCACTTCCTGTTGGCTTGTGTACCATATTAACATAGGCCACTTAGCTGACCACCCACACATGCAGTGAGAAGTGACAAATGTTAGTTGTCAGATAAAATAATGACCTTGTATCAAGCGGGATTTGAGCGTTTTGCAGAGGTGACTATGAAGCTTGTGTTCAGGGATCGAGTGCTGTGCAGTCTGGTTGAAGAGTGCCAACATTTTAGACAATCCTGCTGCATCCTGGCACACTTCTACAACACTGCACAGCCTCACATCCCAGAAGACAGCTGGCTTCAGGATATATCAAGTGTCCTGAAGTGAATAAAATTTACGTGATTCATTGATATATATTTTAAACTTGTGGGAACTTACACTGATATATTTTCAGTTGCTTTACAACACAAGTCCCTCCTTTTCACACGCCAGCTTTTGTAGAATCAATATTACAACTTCACCTTCTGAGTCACCAATTACAATGTTGTCAAGATGTTTGCTAGCCAAGATCTTGACATGGTGATTGTGTGTTGTCTGTGCACTAACTTGCCTATACAGCCCACTTGACAACTCTTACTAAAGTAAACACTTGGAGACACAAACTGTGCATGTCTAGGATCCAGTATTCGACGTTTCAGACGTCTCTGAGACACAGGATTGGCACCAGCAAAGTTAAAGTGAATTGTGTTTGGGCATTGTTCACGCTTAATCGGACATTCAAAGGCACCTGAAATTCTTATGCTACTGAGAGTATTAAACCTCCTGCCAGACAAAGTTGCTGATAAGATTGTACTGCTTTTAACAAGCAGGGGTGAAACATGAACTGGAATCTTGGCAACCGCTGTCCAGTTTCGATAATCTAAGTCAAAGTCACTGTTACCAGTATCTTTCCTTACAGAAGAAACTAACATATCAACTTCCATTCCTCCATCATTAGATGTGTTTGTTTCCATGCTGTCTTGTTTGGTGGTTGCAACAGGGTAATATAGTCTTCTTGCACATAGTCTGTCACCAAAATATGATATAAGCAGCTTCTCTAAGACCATTATGCTGTGGGATGAAGGTGACTGATCCAAACTGTTCAAGTGCTTGCGATACAGCATCTCAGCGGCTGTCTGCAAAGGGTATACAAAGCATGAGTTACGTGAAGTACAAGGCATGCTGATGTAAACAATTTTATATCCTAAACTGATAAGTGCCATTAGTCTTGGGCTGTCAAACCCACTTTCAAGGTAATAACTAGTCCTGAATTCTGACTTGTGCCTATCTGCCACTGTTTATACAAGTTTATTTACACCATATAAACGCTTACAAATATTAGTTTACATCCACTTTTTATATCCAATGATACTCACTCAGACTCCTCTCATCCTTGAGTTAGTTTGTTAGCACTCATTACTTTTAATTTCTATGCTATTTTAAATATTTTGTATCTTCTATTGAAAAGCTTGTGACATGATAATTTTATTTTACAGGCCATGTGTCAGCTCATCACCTTTGAATTTACTAAAACATTATGATTATGTGCTGGGTATTGTTTTGCTCTTTGCATTCTTCGCTATCTCTTCTAGTAGTTCACATACGGGAAAAAAGGATGGTAACAATCTTATACTTTCCCATATATAGAGTACATGTTATTTTTAAATTTATTTTTATATAAATGAATATGTAACTAGTAGGGGTGAGGGTGGTGCAGGGGAATATGGGAAATTTTTAATTTCCTATGCCTTCGTACCCATTTTTTTTTTCACTGTAATTGAATCTGACAGCTCAGTGTGCAGTGTCCTCTGCCCTCATATCCCAAAACTGATATGTATTCTGCACAGTGGACTTAAGACAAGGAAACCTGAGTGCACTTTCCTATCAGTTGAACGTGGGATGTTGGTATGCTCCAGGAGAACAATGTAATCTGAAGGGATACATACTGCCATTCAAGTGTACTCACATTTCCTTGTCTAACATCTGCACATTTCAGAGTTTGGGGATAAGCAGTCCTGCTTCATAGGCAGGAGGTCCCAGATTAAAATCTTGGCTTGGATATCAGCTTCCTAGCTGAAGGTTTTCATGCTTTTCTTCAGTCTGTATAGCTAAATGCCAGGAAAGTACCTCAAACTAGGCCACAGCCACTTCCCAATTCATTACTCACTAGTGATTGTAGCATTTGAGGCTATACAGTCTGAGCTACTGACAGTGTCACTAAGTAAAATAATTAAAAATCAATGTTATGCTATTTGCATGCCTCCATCCCTCTCCAGTGAAAGTGAGTTCTGAAATGTTTATAGGATTGGCATGCTTAATGCTTTGATTTCGAATGGTGTTCTTGTATGTAGAATATTTAAGTAAACAGTGATACAAAATCTCAAAAATATTAAAAGTAAATGTAAAGTTGTCCCTGTCCACACCATGACGGTATAATCTCCATATTTTATGTTCATTTAAATTAAGGGACCAGAAGTTTCAGGTATCTTACCAAAATTGTCCCTTCAATTTCCATAATATCAGCATTTTGTTGAAGCCATGATGCTGCTGGTAATACCATCTTGTTTTTTCTGATCTCCAGCTGAACTCTCATTATGTCCAAAAATGAAAGATACTGTTCTAGGTGTGGCCACAGGCAGTAGTCAAGAGCTGCATAACCAAGAGCGCACACAGTTGTCAGTACTCCATAGTGGTTTCGCAAGGAGTTGCTACCGTCCAGTAGAACAGATCCTAACTTCTGCAGTATATCCAGGTGAAGTTTGGTGTCTGTGTGACACCAGCGATTCACAACCTTGTACATGTTAAAAGGATTAAATGTAACAAAACTGTTCAAAAGTATACAGTCATGAAGATAAACGGTCATAAAGATATAATAAAAAATCAAAATCTTGAAGTCTATCTTCACATTCCAATGAGACATTACTGCATGACAGCACTGATACATACAGGCTGCCTCTCCAAATATTGCCTACACCTCCCCCCATAATTTTATCTTGTAAATACATTTTATAATCACTATATATTAATATAATTTTTCAGTCTTTTGAAAACTTTTACAAGCATACAATTTTTATAATCTCTGTACAATTTTATTCGTGAGGCTGCATGTATCTTTAATTATGTATATCATAGAACATTATATTGTTAGGCTTGGGATCTCAAACCCATGCAGCTGCAAATTTTTCCCCTGTGTTTACATAATCAGCCTGATGATGGCTATATATTTTAGCTGAAACATGTAGCTGATTTCCTTGAGAAATAAATAGTTATGTTGAGACTGAATATTTTTAATGCTAAGGAATTGTTTTCAATGGGTGTACAGAAAACTGAAACATGCACTTCACACCCCATATATGTTTAAAAACTGAAGCTTTAGATGGAATAACAGAGCAAATGTTAGAGAACTGTTAAGCTACACATACATTTCTAAACTTATTACCTTTGCTAACACCTGCGCTGCGTTGCTCCTGAGCTCATAATTGCACCTTGCAGTTGTGCCTTCTATTAGTGTTGCATCCAATATACATGACAAAAGAGTGGATATCAATCTGTGAACCTTTTAACACAAATTTAAGAAATATGGGTGAGTTTCATGTATGTTGCATATATCTGACTTTAATATATAAATATGAATAGGGAACAGCACGAGAAACAGGCGAAGGACATGAGCAGGATCTTCTACCTTGCTAATGTTGGGTTTCTGAAACAAGCACTGCAGCTACTGCGAATACTGTTATTTGTATTTATATAAACAGTTCTTTAAAAAAAATTAACAGTTTATTTATGAATTGCAAATTCTTGAAGCTCAGAAGGATGCTAAGTGAGCAGTTTAGAATATCACATAACAAAGAACTTAATGATTTCTGCAGGTCAACTAAGCCTATTAGGAAAGTGACCTTTTAGGACGCTATGATGGACTGCAGCGAGACAACAAATGTGTACAAAGTTCTTACTGAAATTGTCGCACTAGGTTCAATGAAGGTGTTGCATGTCAGTGCTTCAGCTGTGCACAGAAATCTGTGTCTGAAATATGCATAGGCTGCTCCCCTAGGCAGCTTCTGTAGGCCAAGTGCTAGGAGGTTGAGCAAGAAAGGAGCAATCAGAGCAATCTTGCTGTTGGTCTGCAAGTCTTTCAGCACCACCTGAGGGGCAGCACAAAATATCAGCAGATTAATGTACATATCCTGGTGTACTGACAGACTGAAAATAAAACAACACTATCTTGTACAGAATAAATAAACAAAGCAACTTTGTTTTAACCTACCATATTTACCTTAATTAAAAGATTATATTTCCTGCTACTGTAATCTGTGTTAAAAAGGTTTTCTGATTCTTTAAATTTAATATAAAGAAAGGCCTCCAAGTTAAAGTAGCCTGGTTTTCCAAAATTACTTTGAAGTTTAAGTTTACGTACAGAATTAACCATGTCAAACTTAACCGAAATTTATTTGGAGTACAGATTACACCACACTGTAATCGTTGCACTTATTACATTTTGATACCTAAAATTTATATTTGATTGCAAGCGTAAGTAGTTAGTTTGGTTTGGGGGATTTTGTTAAAACAGGACATGGTAGGTCAGTAGTAACATCTGGATGCCAGAAGAGTGGACAGATCAGGGTAGAAGAGCAAGAAAGATTTAGGAAGGAAGGAGGGAAATGTAGACAAGCACAGCAAAGCGAAGGGGGGCCAGTACATGTCACATTTTGTCACTGTCAAAATTAATGGGATTTTAGCAAACTCCAGAACCTTAGAAATTCGATACTCTGACAGATTTTGGCCCTCATATTTCAACATGTGGGTAGCAACTACAGAAAAAATCCAGTTGGTACGTTAGGGATGCGACAGGGTACACACAGGCAGATTCATAGATTACAGAGATAAGTCAGAGTCAGCCAATGGGAAGACATTATTTAAAATTTCACATTCTCGACCTATTAGGCCCAGTCAAAATTTGCTTATAGCCAATGGGAAGAAGTAGGAAAATCCAAGGGGGGATGAATTTCGAACCAGGGTGCTAGAGAGTGCGTGCCCAAGCCAAGAGTAGCGTCCTAGCTTCAGACACAGGCGGTTGGACTGAGCAGTCGATAAACGGAGCTAAGGGAATAAAAGGACTAATAATATTCATTCAGTGCCGTATTCATAAAAATCAAGCAATACTCTGTATTACTCGAAACAAATAATAGTAAAGAATATGTATTCGATTTCAATTAGCTATTTCTTTGTCACTTGGACCACTTATATTCCCTGAAACAAAGAGTTTGCTCTACTGACTAAGAAGGAGATAGTCGGCCGGTTATAACACATAGATGGATGTATGAAAGATCACTGTAGGAGGCTTTCTTGTCTTGTGTAAGAATTCATTTACATCCTTGTGATATATTTTTATGAGGGAAAAATCCCGAGCCCCTTGAATTAGTGTGACGTCAGTTTGCCTTATAAGGGCTACAGGAATGATGCAGGGTACATATACATTGGAGTGCAGTCCATGAAGTGAAAAATCTTTTAAACTGACCAAATGTACTAATAGATACCTTGATAAGGCTTTCTGAGTTGCCCAAAATGATTTTTGAAATATGACTGTAGTAAGAGAGCAAATGGTTAGGTATCTGAAGATTGTTATTGATGTTGTCAGTGTTTGACGTTGCTGGTTTTGTATCTTCTACTTTTGCTGATTGAGTATTTCCACTGACATGTGTTGCACCATCTGGAGGAAGCCATGTACCTATCAACAAAATGTTAACCAGAAATTCATCACTCATTATAATAGAGCATAATCAGGTTTGGGGGGGGGGAGATAGGAAAAAATGCCAATGCATTCACTAGAACACGTGATGGAACTTTACGATTTTTTTCCAAACTCATGGTATTTCAGCATCAAAAGAACTAAGAAACAGAAGGTAATATTCAGTATTACACACAAATTCCTCGTATACGCAGCACAAAATGGTTACTAAACTTAATGTATTTGTTTTGTGAGGTGTGAGGCTCTCACAGTAGTGACTATCAACATGTAACACCATGTAGTGTGGGAGGTACCAACATTTTGGATGAAATTGCTGCCCCCATCTTCAGGATAAGTCCCATTTAATACGCTGCCCCAGTCCTTGTCTTCCGTCACAATGTCACTGACCATCTGATCCCATGTGGTTTCCTCAAGTGTGCAGAAGATGGAGGCATCAGGTTCCTCCAAACTGTTTTTACCTATCTATTAAACCAGAAGACAGTAATCAGATATTCTCAGTATTTGTGTTCAGCTCAATCCATTCCATGCCCATCACACATCCATTTTAATATTATCCTCCCATATAAGATTTGGCATCCAAAGGGGTCTCATTTATGCATGCAGGTTTTCAGGTTAAAATGTTGTATGCTTTCTCACATCTCCAATGCAATGTGTGCCACATGCCCTCTATATGTGCACTTGGTGAAGAGTAAAGATCATGAAGTATCTTCATCCTGTCAGCTTCCTACCTCTTAGGTCAAACTATTATTCTCGGTGCCCTATTCTTGAACACTCCCAATATACGTTCTGTCTTCAAGATGAGAAGGAAAGCTTCACTCCCCATAAAACTGGCAAAACTAAAATTTTGTGCACCTTAGGTAAGGTGTTTTAGGTTTTCTTCAGGTCCTCCACGCAAATTTCAGGATTGGATCACAAATGAGGGCACGTCCACTTTCCTTCTTGGGGAATTATTTAATGAAGCTCTCAGTATTGGAGCTGATATAGCATTGAACAATAGGGTGATCAATGAAAGACACTGGAAAGGACCTTAGAGGATGTGGTCCACCTCATCATGGTATCATTGTGGCATTTGTCTGCAGAATAAGGAAAATCACAAAAGACTCAAACAGGAAGCACAGTGTCCTGGCTGAGATTTGAACCAAGCACCTCCCAAACAAGTCAAGTGTATTACCACTACACCAATCAACCCAGTACCACAACCACTTCCTTCCTCATCCCTTCCAGTCCATTATTCACCATCATAAAATGCTATATAGCCTGAGATACCAACAGCACTGTTTAATAAACCACTGTAAACAAACATAAAACAACACATCAATTCTATGGCTGCTGCTCTAGTACTACATTACATAACATAACCTGTGAATTTCAGTGGTTTCATCTTCCTACTGCATCCTAAATATTTTATCTCACCTTTCACAAATGGCTCTCCCTTCTGAATGAGGGTAACACTGCTTAAAGCAAGAGCTGTCAGATCAACGTCATGCTCCTCTGGCACAAAGACACCTGCTTCTTTAATATACAGTAAACTAAATGGTTCTTGATTCAAATGTCCATAAATTGAAGGTACATCTGAAGTCTGGAACACTGCACTTACATCAGCAGCTGACAATTTTCTTCGTTTATTTTGTCTTAAATGTACACTACAGTTCTGAAAAGGTTAAAAAAGATAACTGTAATATACATAAATTATAAACTTTTCATCCACTAATTAGCCAAGACCGGAAAATGTGCAGAGCTCTTTGTAACACCTCTACACAGCTATGCAGAGTATCAAATAAATATGTAACAAGCTCTTCTGCCTGGTATTTATAAGAAGTTTAACAGGTTTGTGCCATCTGTCATTATATGTAGGAATTCCTTTTCATGTGCACCTCATACTCAGTGGCTTACGATTTAATTAACTATAAGGTGCTTCAATTAACCATGGACGAAGTTCGATCAAAATTCAATGGACTTTCAGTCTGGTGGCTTTAGAAGTGATAGTTCATATCACTGACGTTACAATGACTTCTGACGTGTACATAAGACAGGTCCTACGGTAACAGGTTATGGTGGGCTGCATAAAATTTACCGATAGTTCTGTCCCAAAAAGTGACTGATACACGTTGTTTACTCGAAAAGGAATCAAACAGAACTTACATGAATAACCTCTCTAAGTCTATATGATACATCTTCAGCAAGCTGTTTCCTGATATCTTCACTGAGTGCCGATATACCATTAGCTTCTGCTGTAACTGATACAGAATCACATGGAATTTGAGCATACTTCCTACTTTCTCCACTTTTCTTGTCTGTTTTCTTTTTATGTGACTGAAGCTTATCAGGCTTCCCACTCATTTTACTGGGGCACACACTCACGTGAATGAGCTTGGCTACATGATAATTCTCGTTTTTTAAATTACACACATTTTCTCTTACAAGCGTCTAGATCACATGAATCGCGATTGTATTTTAAATGAGAGCCATACTGTATGCGTAAATTTAGAAATCGTTTCAAAATTGCAAAGTCCTTGACAGCAGAATTGTCGAACTTTCGCGCATACCGATGGGTCGATCGAGTTCGGTTGAAATCGATCCAAAGCTGGGCCTCTACGGAAGTGTCATCCACGGATTAGTAACATCGTTTATCCTGGTAATCCGTGGTGTTGTTGGCTATGAAGAGTGATGCATGAAGGCACACGAGTTATCTTTTAAATGTGCTTCAATGTGAGTGTTACTTCTATATGCGGCTGTCAGAGTTATGTATTGTGTTATGAAAAATTCAAAGTCCTCGACTAGAGTTGCATCTGAATTGAGACAGTAACCACAGTCAACTCTCTAAACTCAACATTTTGGATGCCTGTATCGGTATTATTTTTCACGGTCGCCCAGTGCTCCGCCTTCAGACTCTGCCGAAAAATAAAATGCAAGAAAATTTGATATGTAAAGTTGTTTTTAATATGAAATAATTCTAGAATTATCACAGTAAGAATGTTTTTAACTGGTCGAATTTTAATTTACGATAAAGTACCGTTTCTAAGCGCTTATGTGAATTTGGCCCACAGTATTAGTGTTTGTTAGAAAAGTTATTATTTTAAAGGACTGTAATGCCTTCGTCTTGAGGGTCAAGCAGTCCAATGAGAGTGGCATTCTAGGGGCTTCCACATAAATCCGCACGACCATCTTGTTGACATTTTCGTTGATGCTAGTTTTAACACTGTGGGTGTATGCCATTTGAGGTACTCATGACAATGATTACGGAAATTGCTGTCTTTTGGGACGTGACGTTATATAGTCACGAGAGTCATCACCAGCAAGTACCTCTGAAACGGGGTTTTTGATCGACAGTACAAAAATAGAGAAGCCTCCGTTGTCATTATTGTGCTACAAAAAGTGTCACGAAAATAAGTCAATTGGGTAGGGAACAGATATACTAACATTTCGATATCAGAAGCTTGTTTTTCCTTATAAGTAAGGATCTGGGACCAATAATGACCATTATAACTTAGTCGTGAATTATGTTGTATTCAAATTTCGCGCACAAACCAATAGGACTTACTGTTATAAAAATCATCCCGGTGGCCATATTGGAAAGTAATATGCATTTCCATTGGGGATTGTGAGACACCGTCGATACGGTAATCTCGTCTACTTTTGCCGCCATTATGGAACTACGTCTTTATGATTCAACTTACTGCCGATTGTGTGCAGAGGAAAACCCTAGTGGAGTTTTGTTATATGCTATTGACCATTCAGAAACTGATTTAAGTGCTCTGGTGAATCGCTACCTCCCATTTAAGGTAAACATACAGTTTGAATATTTGTATCAGAAGGCAACTTGACTTCCTACTTGCTATCAAAATGGAGGGTGCTCCGACAATAGTTGCACGAGCTGCGTATTCCTTCACTACATGACTCAGTTATGTGTCCCGAACGTACTGTAATAGGGTCTTTTGGATTGAGGAGTTGTTGTGAGGAAATTGAAACCTATACTACCACGAGAGTTTTGAATCACTTGTGGTGTAAAAAATATGATACATTATGCTTCAAATATATTTGAGTTTGAAGGCTGGTTTTGTTGAAATTAATTGCTGGTGTCATTGGACACGTAGTTTATTAGTATTTTGGGACGGTGAACTTGAAAGTGGGTGTGTGACATTGCATCCAGCGACCACCAAAATGAGTGTTGTAGGTCCTACGACCATGCGTTTTATTTGTAAGAACTGTGTATTACATGAACAGAAGCAAAATGTGTTGGGTTGTGTGTAAGTGTGCATTCAAATTTATTAATAGGTGTGTATGCAATGAACACGTGTACCAAGTAACGACAGGAGTTGCATACATTTTCACATTTTTGTCCAGCGATCGTATAATTTATTATGCAATGCAGCTGGTTAAATAGATACAATGTATGGACAACCATAAAGCTGTGCACTGAATGTCAACTCTGCTGTGAGAACTTCAGATCCCCCAGAAGTAACTAAACGTTGCCTGTCATCATAGTTGTATATATAAGAGAAATGTAAACACATGTAAAATGCAGAGTAGACCTGTACAGTTGCAGTTGTTGGTAACAAGCATAACTGTGCCAGGTAATATATGGCATAAGCACAAGGTGTAAATATGAGCTACATGTGGCAAGCACTAACCTCATTTCAATGAGGAGTTTATTATATCCTGAATGAAGAAATTATAAGTGTTTATGCTGTTGGTAGTTTGAATGTTTATAACATTGTTTTATACATTATTAAAATGTGTGCAAACTTGCAGCTTTCTTTATATTTGGTAGTTACATAACGTTTAAACACTCCTGTGTTTGTGTAAATTTATGTGTTTTTATATTGTACATATATGTTTTAGATCCATGATGATGGGAAGCTTCCTCGAACTATTTGCCCAGGTTGCAATATACAGTTGCAAGCAACTGTGCAATTTTTTGACCTGTTGGTGGAGGGTCAGAAGAAAATTAGAGAGATGTGGAAAAATCAGGTATGTGAAAAATGACAAAACTGCTCCAAACCAAACAGCAATAAATGAGGTGGTGGAAGTTTTTAAGGTTTTTTTATTACTTGCCAGCATAGATAACTCACAGGGAATATTCTGTCAAGAGAGGGATTAATTTTGAAATAATGAATTTCCAAGATCAGCTAAATCTTCTGGAAGTCTTTGACCTTAATATGTGACAAAGATAAACTTCTGTTGTGTTTCATTTCTTGGGTTCTGTTTATTTTAATTCTGAAAAGGTGTGTGAAATTTGGTATTTGGTTATGTTGTTAGGTTAGGACTATTTTGGGTGACATAACTGGGACGTATGAGATGTATGTTAGTTGTCATTTGCTGTTATGTTTACATCGTTGGTTCATAAATGTCTTTTAGATGTGTGTCCATCCTTTCTTGGTGCCTTTTCTAATGTGTGTGTGAAGGTAGCTGCAAAAGCAATGCTTCGCTAAAGTGAGAAGGGTAGGAATAAGGTAAGGGGGGAGTGACCTTTTAACTAATCCTTACTCTTACGTCTCTGCACAATTAGTAGCTCTCTGTAGTTTTACTGCGATACTTCACGTATATAGGTAAGAGGATCAGCTGCTAGCTTGTACAGTGGAGAGCAAGGCTTATCTCAGGGAATATTACGTGGTAGGCGTGTTGACGATGAACGTACAACTGTTAATTTCTTTAGGTTACCAACAATTCTAACACTCACACCGAAGGAAACAAGTCAGTAAAAACTAATCAGGTGATATGAACGCTGATATATTTGACAAAACATTGAATCACAATAAAATTTGTTCACAATCTACAACAACTTCCTCTCTTTAAAGTCTGTATCGCCTTACTGGCCAGCGATCGTTTGGAGCACAGCTGTTTGAATTCTCTATCTCTCTCTCCCAGCATTCTGTGCGTAAGCTCTCATGGCTAGCACGCTGGCTTGTCAACTGACTTATTTGAATCCCTGCCCCCCTCCTATCCTAAGCTGCCTTCACTCCAACTGACTACTTCCATCCTACCTCGAAAAGTGCAATATAATCGGTTATAACGTGTAGTTTCTAAAACTTTTCCTAATGACGATAATGATTATGACTATGAAAATTAGAGTAAATTAAATGTGGAAAATATGTATTGACAGTAGTTAAGAAATCTTTAAGATCCTGTTCAATATTATCTTCCCATCTATGCCTGGGTCTTGAAAATGGTCTTATTGTTTCAAGCTTTCTGACTAAGATTTTATGTGCTGTATTTATCTCTGTTCTGCATACTTGGTGTCCAGTAGTCTCATTCTATTTGGTTGGATCACGTGCGGAGAAGAGTATAGTATGAGACATATAATTTTCATAAATTTACATCAGTAAAAACTGGACTGTTAACTAAAAGTAATTAATTTGTGTATTTTCCTGTAGCTAGAACAACAGAGAAAGGCAGAAAGAGATCGTCTTCGGGCTGAGAAAGAAGGTGTTGAATCTCTTCTGATTACTCCAGCACAAGGGTTATCTTCATCAGACGCGGATGCTGATGTGGAAAATCGGATTGTGATTCAAAGTATGATCTTTAAGATTGGTATATGTGACATTAAGAGGTAACACTTGACAGTTAATGCAACATAGGGGGTTATTCTAATAGAGATAATTATGTTGTTTTTTATTTGCTTTACTTGTAATGATCAGAAATGCTGTTTAAGCTCAACAGACATACAGTACTCCCATATGAAGAGAGTGGAGGAGCTTATCAGGTAAAAGCTGGACATGCATATCGCAGGATTGTCGTCTGCATAGGTGTATGCTCAGAATCATTATGAGTATGAGTATATGTTTGCACTGAGAACTGTAATGGAAACCCTTCTGAAAAATTTCTGTGTGTAGAAATTCAATTGTCAGAATCTAATGTATGAACTTCTGTGAGGTAAAGTACAGGGTGATTCATGTAGAATAAAACCCTGCTGTTTAGCTATAGATCATGAACGAATGGACAAAATCTGATATTTGATAGGACACATACCATGTTTCATGTTGAAGAAATTGACATCTTATCATGTGCTGGATGTGACCATTGTCCATCCTTCTTGAGGTACATCTGGATGCAGCATTGCATGTTGTTGGTAGTGCGTCTATCAAGCGGTCAGTTTGCCTAATTTCATTTGTAATCTTCATTGTTTGCATTCTTCTGTGGTATACGATGACATTTTTAATTTAAACAGTAGGTTTCTTGTCTGCACAACACTTTTATGGTATTATTATTATTATTATTTGTATAAACATAATAATGATGTCAATATGATGACATGTTTTGACATGTATACAACATCTTCAGGTTATTCTAACTGTGAGGAGGTTTTTTGGGTTGATTTGCAGTATGGTTATTGTGGTTTTTATTATCGTAGTTTTCATGCAGATGGTGCTTTATTCTCGGTGGTATTCTTGGTATTTATGTTTCTGGATTTTGCTGTTTTGAGTTATTTGTTGGGCTGTTGTACTTCCATTCTTGTGTGACACTGCTTGGTGATGTGGTGTGGGTATCCACTGAGAATACAAACACCAATACCATAAAAACAAGGATAATAAAAACCACAATACAATAACAATACTGCAAAGCAACAAAAAAAAACCTCCTTACATTTGGAATAACCTGAAGGTGACCAATACAGGTCAAAACATGTCATAGTAGTGATATAATTTGTTATTGTAATTATGTTTATGCAAATAATAATACAATACAATAAAACATTGTTGTGCAGACAAGAAACCTAACATTTCAATTAAAAACTTTATTTGTAGTACACACTGCAGCATGAGACACAGCCAACAGAAAAACAGCAGGACATAATATACAAAACCAAGAACAAACAACAGCCAGAGATGTAGGCGTAACACAGTGATCCATACTGCTGCATTTTACCATTTCGACACGAATTTTAACGAATTTTTAACGATTTTATACTCAGTGTTTTCATATACATTTTAAACCCTGATTTTATAAGTGAATGTAACTTGCATACTAAGATATTGCACAGCTATAAGGGCAGTAATAACATTGGATGTAGAATGTACGTAGTTTTGAACCCCCTGATGATGGTTTTTACATAAACCGAAACATATGTAGGGGTCTGTTAATACATAATAAAAGTAAAAGTGAAGTGCATTTTGTCGGTGTTTTATAAACAGTTTATTTGTAGTGTTCTCTTTCAATGTGTCAGTTATGTGTGGTTTGTTGGGTAACCTTCATCCCTTAAGGTAGCTTCACAAAAGTAAATCAGGAGGGTTAAGTTGGAAGATCATGGTGGCACCGGTTCTTGGAAGTCGCCCATTCCTCGAAGTAACTCTCAGATAATTGCCATGGGTTGTCTTCACATGTGGCATGTTGCACCATCTTACCGGAAGTAATATTCAGTGCGTTCCACGTCACCCAGCTGTTCCACAGAGTGTGAGAAAACATGCAAATTTGCTGTGGTATCCACAGTTCCTATGAAGAAATTGGGTCTGATGATCCTTTGACCAGTTATGGCATACCAAACTCCCACTTTCTCTGAATGCTGTGATTCACGAAGAATCACATAAGGATTCTCGGCAGCTCATATCCTGGAATTTTGTGAATTCACGTAACCAGACAGATGTAACAAGGCTTCATCTATAAACCATGTGATGTCAAGTATTCCCAGCGAATTGTGAAGGAAGTCCTAATCATTGGCACTAGCAAACTTGTTTCTGCTTATCTGGTTCCAACAGTTGGTCGACTGTATGGCCGAAGCTTTGAATTCTTAGCTGCTTTTGATGTGTGGAATAAAAGTAGATAGATTTGTGGGAAAATCTTCGCAAAGATTTTCTGGGGACAGTGGTGTAGCTAGGTTTTGTGATGCCCAGGGTGAGTAATAACTTTAAAAAAATCACATTTATTTAATTTCCTTTTATTTGTCTCAATAATTTTAAATTTGTTGAGTGCAGAAAATAAAATTCTTTCATTTAATATATTCATGGACTCTTGCCCAGGGTGGCCACACCCTTCCCTACCTATGCCCCTGTCTGGGGGACTGCTCCAACCTGGCGCACTGTCGTAACCTCAGGCATCTGCTGACACTGTTTTCTGCATTCATCCAGAACAGAACTTGTTTTCTCTAGTTTTTGTGTGAAGTTATGTATCATGGACTTAGCTGGCAAATTGTGCCCACCAAATATTTTCTTTTATTCCTTCTGTGTTATGTGGTGTGAGCCAGTAACCCAGTAGGTTTGCACAAGAAAAACACAGTCCAATGTCTACGACATGATGCAGCTACTGCATGACAGTGAGAGGAGATTGGGAAATTAAGGTTGCCGCAACGTGATACGTAGCATGAACAAGGTGAATGACTCGTGGTTGGACTTGGTATGAAATGCTCGGGAATTTACAAGAGAACTGGTTACATAAAAAAATGTTTTATGTAGGTCATTTTCTCTGGACTGTGAACTGATTGACTAGTAAGATTATGTTGGAGGTATATAGTTACAGTAAAAATGCCATATGTAAAAATGGGCATAGATTGTAGGTTCTTCACTTCAGAAAATGAGGTTTTTTTTTATATGACAGAACTCTAGAACAATAAATACTTAAAAAGATAGCCCTTAAATTTAACTTGTTAGTTACACATTCACCCACCCAGATGTGGCCATTGTGAACTATGCATTAAATCAGGGAACCACATTATGTACATTTCTGTTTATTTCATATTCACCTTTGCATTTTATTGAAACAGCTGTACCTTAGTGACTTGTAGAAAATTTCTGTTGAATTGTGGCACTTAGACACATGTAACATATGTCAAAATAGAATTTTAACAAATTAAGTTCTGCAGAACACTCCAAGGGTTTGATTATTTGTGCCAGTTTGCAGTTATATTTCTGTTGTGTGTGATACATGATATTCAAAAAATCAAGTTGTAATTTGTGTGTGTGTATGAGGGGGTGGGGGTGGGAAGAAAAAACCTGAAGGAAAGAGACCACTTAGAAGAATGTGTATATGCTTAATTTATGCTTCTTTTTTTCAGCAGAGTTTTTTTCTTTGGTTTTGGTCTTTTTATTTTCTTGTTTCATAAGGAGTCATATAAACAGAATTAGAAGTCTGTAATAACATTTTTTACCTCTTAATAACAAATTAAATATATTTGGAAACCCTACGTTTGTGTTTTAAGAAACGTTTCCAGTCATACGTTCCTTTCTTATGTACCTTGTGTACCTGCATGGTATTGCAGTGTCCATCATTTATACTCTTCTTTGTAATTATTATTATTATTATTATTATTTACTGCAATTGGGTTTTCACCCGGTGGCAGTAGTCCT